>AWWV01012880.1:0-96090 GCA_001974805.1 Corchorus capsularis
ATAGCATAAAAAAATATATGCATGTGTCAAAAGTCAAAACAGGCATTGCAAATAGGTTAAAAGTTCAATTAGAGGCTTTACCTTTGATTAAAGTGTCAAATAAGAGTGACGTTTGGAAAAGGTCAAATCAATATCTCAATTTTTCGATTTCGGCCAATTAAGTCTAAAACGGATAGATCAGGCACCTATTTGACATTTCTCGGAGGTTAAATAGGTGTTTGACCTATCCGTTTTGGACATAATTAACCCATATCGTATAGATCGAATAGCTATTTGACCTTTTCCAAATATTAAATCCCTATTTGACATTTTCACCTAAGTCAGGCCCCTAATTTAACTTTTAAGCCTTGCAAATATAATTTGTGAGTTTGGCCAAAATATATATATATATATATTTATAATATTTGTGAGTTCGAAAAATCAACTGGTATATACATATTTGTATGCCAGCTGACAAAAGTATGTAAGGCTACTGCTATATGAAATGAAAAATAGATTATATCTACTACTCCTAGTATTTTCTTTAGGTTATGCTTGTAAATCCTGATAGCTAAAGTGCTTGGGTCTAAGTAGTCAATAAGTAAAAACTTGACTATATTTAATTACTACAATGGTTTGGCCAAAAAAAATTACTACAATGGTAGTAAAAAGAAAAGGTGGAGGTGGAGATGACGGGCCTATTAATCACTGGCCATTGGGACACTAGACCGTTTGACTAGACACAAGACACAAGGGAACTGATTCCTCAATGTCTCAACCAAGAGTCCCGTCAAATTCAGCCCGCCGCCACATCAGGCTAGTGACCGATAGTCTTTCACCCCTAAGCCACCTTAATACCCTCACTCGAGTTACAAGCTAGCGTCACCAAGCTCGGTATTCAATGAATTATAGAAACTCTAATATAAACCTAAACAATTACTTTTTCAGATTCGATGTGGGATATTTTTCCTTTTTTGGTTATAAAAGAAAAGGAGGAAAAACACCAACAGTTGTTGGGTTGAGTTGGAGGAGTTTAATGTCACTCAAGTAAAGTTTCAGGTTCAAGTCTTACGAATAAGAAAAATAATTGCTTGAAGAACAATCACAACTCAACTCCGAATTAATCAGGGTCCAATTCGTAAATAAGTACTCGAAGAATAATACGATTCAACTCTGAATTAATCAGGGTTCAATATAATCACCAAATACCAGACATTTAATATAAAAAAAAAAGAAAGAAAAAAGAAAAAGACAATGTAATTTGAAAGCTGTTTTAAAAAAAAGGATGGAGGTGGAGATAAGAGCGGGCCTGTGACGGACCAGATCAAGGGGTACTGGCTGACTCTAATACTGGCTCCTTATATCCAAGACTCTCCACAAGTCGGGATCCCTATAATTCTGGTTTAACACGGTTGCTCTGACAAGCCAACCTCAAATCTCGACTCCCTAAGGGTCTTTCCATTAACGTGTCCCCAAATTTGGGGGGAGCCAGTGAGTGCCAGGCTTCTTATTACCCCAACAAACCTACCACAGGTTCGATCCGATCTATTCTCTCCCTTAAGCCACCTTAATGCCCCCACTTGGGTCACAAGCCCGCGTTGCCAGGCTCGGCGGGTTGTGTGTGAGCGGAAACAGTATATAAAGACTTATATTGTCTTTTCTACTGCCGATGTGGGATATTTGCGCCCCAATCTGTCTAGCACTTTCACTTCGTTAAAGCCCATATATGAGATGCCCAACTCATGTGTCGACGTTTTGGTAGAAATTCAGACACCTTAATTTCGTAGAATGCCTTTTTCATTGTTCAATTCACTGCAGCATCTGAATTTCTGAAGAAAAAATATATCTTGGTTTGTCAATTGACAATTGATGTTGCCGTGCAATCTTCTTATCCAGGCAATTTTTTTGATTGGGGGATAATCTTAACAAACAGCTTTGCATTTAAAGATACGGCTTAATTTAGAAGCACTTGTTTGGATTCTCTACGCACGTTTCCTCTGTCAACTTTACGGACATCAACATCAGCATCAAATTGGACATGTCTGAGCTGTTTCAGAAACCAAAGACTAACACCTTATTTTTTACTTACAACGTGTTAATGGTGGAAAAACTATGTAAC
Source organism: Corchorus capsularis (assembly GCA_001974805.1). Taxonomy (NCBI): domain Eukaryota; kingdom Viridiplantae; phylum Streptophyta; class Magnoliopsida; order Malvales; family Malvaceae; genus Corchorus; species Corchorus capsularis. Next base: position 2,099 of record AWWV01012880.1, read on the forward strand.
TTCCTATTGACTACCTGTGACTTGCCAGCTTGTCAAAAAAGTCAGAATCCTGCTGATTTATGGCGTCGAGCGTATTTAATATATGGTTGACTCTTTAAGTTCATGATTGTATAGCATTAGCATAGAATTGATGAACTTGATAACGTTTTGGCTGCTGGGGATACATGAAAAATGTTACAGAAGGCTCTTATTTGATTGAAAATCAAATTAACAGAATGAAATGTTCGCAGATTCTGATGAAATGGGGAAGAATCCTTCAGAACAAGCTACTATGGCCTGATCAGAAACAAATAGTACTAATTTTGTTGGACTTAATCGGCTTCCAAATTGATCAAGTGGCAATTTAGCCTCCAATATGTAGTAGCTTTTATAATTTATAGTAGTATTCTTTTAATGATAATTCCTTTCTCCAGTTAGTAGTCATGAATTGAAAAATGGAAACTTGCCAGAACAAAACTGAACTGTGGTTTCAACTCATGAAATGCAGAAGATAGTTAATATAGCAGATCATATATATATACTTTTATTTAATTAGCATAGGTAAGGGATGTTACATGAGCAAAGTTAATACAAGTTTCTTCCAAAATTTAGTACAAGGAAAAGACTAGCTATGACCCTGCCCAACCCCAAAAACGGTGTACAAGGATGCTCTGCAAAAATAACTAATTAAAGGTCAAAGTACTCAATGTTTTTATGCTACAAAAACCAGAAGGAGACACAGATATAAAAACCCTTGTCTCTCTTATTTGAGTTAATAATTTGTTTAGCAGCATATATGGTATTGAACATGAGTGTATATATATATAGAAAGTAACTTCCTGTCTTCAAATCCATATGGCTCCTGCCCTTATGAGCAATGGGACAAGCTGATTCTTGACTTGAAGAGTCATAATCTGATTAGGCCCTCCAATGAGCTGCTGTCCTATGAATACAGCCGGTACAGTTGGCTTGCACCCCATCTGCTGCAACTCTCTTTCGATTTGTTGCCCGTTCTGAATTTCATCGAGCTCATAAACTGTAGGATTTGCACCAAAGCCACTTATAAGAGTCTTAATGGTATGGCTCATGCAACAAGTGCTCCTGCTGAAGATCACCACTGGCCTGTCTGCAACCATGCTTGTTACTGCTTCCATTGTTATGAAGAAGAGAGAAAAAGACTTGTATTATTTGGAAAATGGAGAAGTGAATTAATGTGCTATGAAGCTTTCTTGGAGGATTTTGAAGTTGAAATTGCTTAGTGCTTAGAGCCTTGATGTGGAAACTATCCACCCTGGTGACCTATTTATACTGTCATTTCATGGACTGGATACAATGAGAAAGGAATAAAATAATCTCAATGATCATATCATTCCTAAACTGTCCTTGATGATTAATTGATAAAGACATCTATATCTTACAAGATTAGTAATTAACAGTAACAAGTTGCATAACACTGTGTAAATAAATATATACAACATTTGAAATGACTGCAGTATCCTTAAAGGGATCAAATTTAAGTTTTTCACCATGGAATGGCTTTATCTTGCATGAATTTGTAGAGAAAAACCAATCTAATATGCCAAATACAAAATTAAATTACTTGTGTTTGAGTTTTATTAAAACAGAAATGAGAGTTGAAATGTTCAGTGTCAATCAAGTAAAAAACTCGATCTTTCTGGTTTTTTTCCTTTTTTTTTCCTTGTATTTTGGCTAAAATCTTAATTAGGGCCCTGAACTTTTCCAAAAGGGTCAAATAAGTGCCCAAACTATGAAAAGGTCAAATTAGTGCCTGAACTTTTCGATTTGGGTCAATTCAGTCCAAAATGTTTTGGATTATTTAACATTTTGGACTTATAATCTAAAATTTTGGACTGAATTGACCCAAATCGAAAAGTTCAGGCATTAATTTGACCTTTTCATAGTTTGGACACTTATTTGACCCTTTTGGCAAAGTTTAGGGCCCTAATTGAGATTTTAGCCTTGTATTTTTCCATCCTAGAACAGCCTATTCTTTCTAATGTTGCAGCATCTCTGTGCTGAAGTGGAAAAAGAAGTTGGGTTTATCCAACTGGATAGAGCTTTTTTTATTTTTTGTCCCATAAATAAGATTCCCATAACAACACTTCAATTGAAGAAAAACCGAAAGCAGAACAGAGAAAAGATAGAAGGGAAGGAGAAAATTGGAATGAAAAAAAGATTGAGATGCTTAAAGCAACCCTTTGTGCCATTCATAGCATTGAAGTTTTACTAAAACTACAAACGTAATGGCCGTACAATTGAAGGAAGAAGAAGAAGATGCGTTTGAGAAGCGAGCCCCACAACATTATCTGCATCTCTCTCCTTCTAAACACTACCTGGAAAAGCAAGAAAATGAAGCTCAGATATTCTTCCACTTGGAACACCATTGTTAATATTGATTAGGAATCTAATTAATGGAATTTTGTTAATTCATAGAAAATGACTATCTGTGCCTCCAAAAGTCCATATATTACCAAAAGAAAAGTCCATATTTACTAACACTATTTTTATTACATGATGATTATCATCAAATAATGATAGAAAAGGGTTGGCTAATGGCTAGATTAGGATTCTTTAACATATCTTTGGTCTTTTGAAACCTATCTCCACAATTTGACTAATGCAAATATGTGATCAGGAAATCTTGTCAGAAAAGGAAAACTTGACAGTTTGACTGGGGATGTAGGATTCTTATAGCATGATCTTTTTATTAGCTTAATGTATTCTAACAGGAACTTCTTCAGCCGCAAATTATATAGTTTCCATGGTATACAACTAACTTTCGGTGAGGTGCTGGTTTTAGAGAAGTTAAAGATTGCAGAATTCAACTTTTTGTTACAATTGTCAAAGCCTCGTGTTAGCCTGTGAATAAGCAGAACAATATTTAATCGTTGAGAATCAAGGCAATGTTGCCACTCAATCATATATTAAATGATACCCTTTTTTTTTCAAATCTTTCTAGTCAAAATTCCAATATCCAATTTAAACAAATCAATGGGTTGCATGTGATGAAGATAACTATATAATGTTCTTTCAGGAGTCATGAAACTGTAGAATATGCAGATTGAGATTACCAGAACTAATTCTTGAAGTTATAATACATATTGTGTTGATATTTAAGATTTCATTAATCACATGTTCATTGACTTCCAAATAGCAGAGATCTGAGTTCTGATTGAAGGGAAATTAATCTACATTATAAGAATTAATGGGGTATAATATCTGGTTTCATCTCATCTCATCATCCATCTGATGTGAGCTTATATTATCATCATCTCTACATAATTTTTACTAATCAATACTAAACATTAATATATATCTATGATATATAGTTGGAATATATTCCCATCCCATTCCCATTTAAAAAGTGAAGAGACAATGAGATTTTTTTTTTGGTAAGAATTTTGATATGATCATCTCTCTCTCTCTAGCTCATATAACAGAACAACAACTCAATCACTTTATCCTGGAACTTTCAATCCACCAATTTGAATCAAAGGTACGAATGATGCACTCGCTTTTCTTCTTTGTCGACTTATGATAGCATAGCATCAAAAAATGTAAAAAGGCCTTTTACGTACATAATCTTTTGAGTACCAGATATCTCCACGTATATCTTCAAGCCTGGAAAAAGAAACCCAAAAATGCCTTGGAATAAACTTGTAAATAGGGCTCTCTGCATATATATCCTAACCCTGGCTCGAGACATAGCGAAAGGCCACCAATCATATATGTCTTCACTAGCCCTATATGATCCAGAGGGCGCGGAGCCAAGGATATATATCATATCAGCAATTCAGCATATATAAATAATGTTTCACCAAAAAAAGCATATATAAATAATGTAAAGACAAAAATACAAAATACCCTTTTCTTGTTTTATTTGTAATTTGAACTTGAAACCATCTTTTCCATAAAACAAAATCCAAATTCTGATATTATATGCCTCAACTATAGGGTTGATGTGTTTTAGCACTCATAGTTGCATGAATTCAACCAATTGTAGTAAAATTTATCAGAGAATAATATATGGGAAGATATCTACTTTTCCCTTTTGATCTTGTGCTGAGATTTTATCAGATTTTGTTTGGGATTTTTCTGAGTCATTCATTTCATTATAAGCACACTAGGCAAAATTTCGTTCAGAAATATAAAATATTCTTGGATTTGCATGAAAGAGCCCATTGGATGATAAGAAATATGTATGGTGAGGAAAAACTGTAAGTTGGGGAGATGGGAATGTCAACTTTGGTGGATTCATCTGTAGTACTTGCAGAAAGATAAACAAAAAGGGAAACAGAACAATAATGCGAAGTCGGCTCCTGGCATCACACCCAACATGGAGTTTATAATTATTATATTTAAGGTTCTTGAATCAGGGTACTTGTACGAAATAATGGCTAATTCTGCAACAAGTGGCAACAACCCTAATATATATCTTTGAGGAAAAAGAAAAGATTGACCGCAATTTGCATGCTTTGCCTTCAATAATTATTGCCTTTTCTAGAATAAGGGCAGGGCAAAGCAAATCAGTAAGTTCGGAGAACAAATTTTATCTGCAACTTGTTGGCAGTATTTTATATATATAATAATATATATAAACCATTACTATAAAGTAAGAAGATATATCATATATATGCAAAAACACATGAGAAATGGGGTGATAATAATCTTTTTACTGTTGCTGATGAAGCTCCAAGTTATTCCCCAAATACATAAAATAAGATTATGTTTCATGAACTTGATCTGGAAGCTGAATCTTGAGATGTGTCATGAAAATTCCCCAGGAGGAAATAGGATGACAGCAGGGGAGGAGCATATCTTGAGCAATTGTTTTCTTCTTTTTTCAATTCATGGACCACGTGCCTAACTATTCCATGTTTCCCTGTCCTTATTATGCCCTGATGTGAGAGATCGATGCAGTTTGGTTTGGCCTGGCCTGCTGCACGTGTTTCTTTTTGAGTTTTCTTCATCTTCACTTTTGGAAATTGCCAATTCAATCTGTTATCTACTTATCTATCTGTGTACTGTAACTCTCTGGTCTGGTCTAGTCTGTTCTGGAAAGAGACTTCAATCTTCTTCAGTGTTATCACTTTGGATGTGCCACTTGAGAAAACAAAGCTAAATTCTCCAATCAATATGTAAGGAAATCAACATTCATAAAGGCTCATATACATATAGAGAGCACTAGGGCTGGTGTTTTTATTTTTGAATATAATGGAAAACTTAATTCTCTTTTCCATAAAATGATTTTGAAGCCAAATTGGGTATACGTTCAAAATCCTAACCAACAATATGATTGGATTTAGATCTGATTCAACATTGCTTCAGTTATTCAGTTATCAATGAAGCTTGATAAGGATTCAGATCCTATAACCAACACCAAAGTACAGAGGCCCTTTGGACCGGTATGTCTTGTATTCAAATTTCAAGTCCAGGCTTGTATAATGGGCAATGGCTTGTCCAGTTGTCCTAAGTTCTAAGAACCTAATATTTCATTACAAAGTCAATGTGAAAGTAAGGCAATAATAATCCATCCACTAAGATTCAATCGAAACTAAAGTTTCAAAAATGTTAATTTAGAGACCAAGAGTTGCTTGTTCCCCAAAACATCATGGTAAAGACATGAACATGGAAAGGAATGTTGTTTCACAGATGATTATATATAACTATGTGATCAATTCTGGGACAACAGAATTATAGTGCTCCCCAAGCCCAAAGGCATGCCTATGGTAGGATAACCTGATAGTCCCATCAGATGAAGAGGGACCTCCATCAGATTTATACTCTTTTCCCATCTCTACATCAGGAAAAGATCCTGAAAATATCAAGATATGTTTCTTCAGGCAGTGAGTCAAAGCTCCAAGCTCTAACTGTCCTCCCCATGCAGCGGTTGACTCCACCTCTTTACAGTAGTTCTCAAATCTCTCTGCCAGTGAATCATTAGAATCTCCATCTGTGGTGTTCTCTGACAAGAAAAAGGGGAGAAACTCGGATGCATGTTCCCTCATATAAGCAGCTGCCATTTCGCGTAGTTGTTGATATGTATATGGAGAAGAACCTCCAGACAGAAGGGCCAGCTGATTTTCAACAGCTCGGTAGAGGCAGTGTCCATCTGGCTTTATTTCATTTATTGTGAATCCCAAGGGTTCCAATTTTTTCTCCAACCTCTCATCTTCAATCTGTCTATCACTCACAATGTTGCTCTGCTCGTCTTGAATTCGTTGTTCTCTAGCAGCTTCTTGCTGAGCTCTTTTCTCACGTCTCCTTGCACCCTTGCTGGGCTTTGAATGATCCTGATGAGTGGTAACAGACACCCCAGCTATGGCCTTCACCAAGTTGTCCATGTTGCTTTTATCTTTTTCATTACTATTACTGTAGCCTAAGGAAGCAAGCTCTTCAGCATGCTTTTCCTTAAGCTTAGCAGAGAGCCGAGAGATCTCTTCCTCCACCTGCTTCTTTTTAGCCTTCTGCTCAGCCTTGCTACCCTTTGCTGCAGCCTTTTTCAGCTCCATTTCCTTGTTCTGCAGCTGAGATATCTCTTTCCTGCAGGATAGGATATGAACAATACATATTCTTGATTTATATTTGAGAGAAACAAGATACCACTGGTACTTAAGTTGAAAAGGAAAATTCATGTAACATCCAATGACTAACTCCTAGTAGGCAAAATGCAGTTTTTTTGTTCAAATTGCTATTCCCAAATCAGGATCAGGGCATAGTGATATATACATATCATCCTAGTTTCATAATAGCAATAATTTCATCTTTCCGTTAAACAACCCACATGTGCCAGGACAAAGATGCATTAATGAGATTAATTTGAAAGAAAAGCAGAAAAATTAATCAACTTTCGAAAACCATCAACAAATCTAGAGGGGCAGCGAACAAACGTAAATTAAAATGAATGTATTGCCTGTGTCTAGAAAGCATTTCATCACGAGTTTCCTGCTGAGCATTGCCATCCATATCTTGAGCATCTGCCATCTCAGCGCACCTAACATCACAGTAGATAATAACATAGAGAGAATGATAACCTTCAATTTGGGAATAGGAGAAAACAGGACATAAATATCGCTCAATTGTGAACAAGGATACGTGTAAACACTATGCTACAATCAAACAACCGCTTTGCTAGTCAAAGCCACAAGCAAGCGGCTAAACAGATGAAATAGTCATCTTCAATTGAGCTTTCCTAACTTGTTAGACAGAACCAACATAGATTCTTTACCTATTATGAAGACAACCAGAAACCAACATAGATTATTATTATCTAACTAAGAAGAAGACTAACAATTTTGCCAACATAACCTTCAGATGCCTCATTCTTAGCACATTACTTTCATTAAACCAAAACCAATATTTGTTTCCACTGATGAAAGTTCCAACCTCAATTAATTAATTAATTTTTTTCAAAAAAAAAAACTAAAGCAAGTAGCACACAACTTACTCTTTTCAAAGATGAATTGAGTTAAAATTAAATAGCAATTAGCAACAGAACTCCTACTTTTTCATAATCAAACAGTCACTAATCTCAACCCAAAACCATAAATATGAATCAAATCGCATAGGATATGGTTGATCAGAAACTAAAAATTGAAAAACTGATTTTGACAATTATACAAAAGCTGTTAAAGTGAAACACGCTACTGAAATAACTTTGATAATTGTTTTTTTAATTTCATCAATTATTTCCGTAGTATTACCAAACCAATTACCGAAATGCAGTGAAGAAAAAGCAAACCTTGGGAGAAGAAGAGCCGAGATTCCGATGAGTTAACTAGGGTTTTTCCGCGTACGACCCAAAATTCTAAAAATCCAGGTATTTATATATTTTACGCTGTCGTCGAAGGTCGAACATCAGAGAGAAAGTAAATTAAAAAGATTTTAAATGGAAAATGAAAAAGAAATACTACTTCCTAGTTCCTACTAAAAAAAAAAGATGCGCATATTATTGGGCTCAAGGTTCAGTTTTGACAGCCCAATCATTCAAAGCCTGTAATATTGAAGACTGACCCAATATTAAATATTGGGCTCAAGGTTAAATTTTAGCAGCCTAGTTTCTAAGCCTTCTTAAAGACTGGCCCAAGTTCGCCTGTTTGCTTCTGTAACTGTAATCCATTTGAAAAGCTTCACTTTCATGGGGTATGAAAAGCATATACCAATTATTGAGTCAAATACTCGGTACAAATACTTCACTATATGTCAAGACCTTTTTTCAACATCATTTTCATGTACATTTACCATACATATACATATGTTATATGTATGTTAATGTCATGGATGATGATATATATGAATGTGTTCCAATGTCTTCCAAGATGCATGTATATGATCATCATTGCTTATGCATATATATGTATGTCAATGTGATAGTGTGCATATATATCTATAAATGATGATATGATGATGGAGGGAGTGTACACGTGTGATGTTGTGAGGGGCTGATAGTGAAAAACAAGCTAAGGATTCTTGCATGCTAAAGGGATGACGCAGAACAAAGAAGAAGATGCACCTACGTGCCAAAGCCAATGCCCCGATTTAGAGATTCGGTGGGTTATGGGAGGGCAGGGGCCAAGTAGGTAGTCTTTGTTTTTGTTCTCTTTACCTTTTTTTTGATATGCAACTGTGTGTTTGCTAAAAAGTATTATTGCCCTTTGCCATCTTTGCAAGGTCAATAATATTTATTAATTTATCCCTCCAATTTATAGGGGATGGATGGATAAGCCCCAATATATTCCTTCACTGACAACACATACCTAATCTATATTGATTTTTTTTTTTCATCTAAATCAGAATCAGTAGTAAAATTCTAAATAAATGTATTCTTCAAGCTAATAGCATATGAATCCTCAAGTTTTGAGACTAATTAATTAACTGAAGGAGTTATGATATTACTAGAAAATTTAGGATGTTGCCATTTCTTGCTGATAACTGATAACTGATCTTTTCTTTTGTATATATGTCTTTTTTCTTGATGTTTGAATATATACCATGAATTTGAAGAAAGGGACCAATGCAGCAAAAGTGGAAATGAATTGGATAAACCCTTATCTTTCTCCACATCAGCCAATCAATTCCACCATGACAAGCCAACCAAAGATTGGCATGCAACAACAAGATTTAAGCCAGATTAAAAATTGCATGCTCTTGCCAACTTCATCAAGATTGTAATGATAAACTAGTTGAACTTAAAAGGCAAGTATATGATCCTTTTGTCTCAATCTATGATATAAGATCATTAAGCCTTCAACTTATGCTGAGCAAATATTGGCATTTTGATGGTGGGTGAGGAACCTTTTTCAGCTATTATCAGCATTGCAAAGCTATACTTAAAAAATTTGCAGATAAAATCAATGTCTCAAACACAGAGAAAGTGATTCCATTCCAGGTTATTGACATTCGGAATTGACTACAGTGAAAAATATTAAAATTCTAATGTATTATTATTTATAATTAGTAGTATTTAATTATTTGATATTGCTAAAGACTTAAAGTGTTATTATTCTTGTCTCCCTTGTTGCATTGAAATCATTTTGTAATCCTATTTTTTATATCTTTGTGATGCTACCAGCCAGAGCCGAAAGTGTTTATTTCTGTTTAGAGATTTTACTTATTAATTATAATATTGATTATATTCCAGTATATGATTTACTTGTACGGACAAACATTTCAGGAAATCTCAACTTGTTTAATTATATCATACAGGGTCGTCACTATCAAACAAATCATGGAGAGGGTTTATTTTCTTATCCAAAGAAATATCTGAAGGAACTTTCTTTTTATCCCTTTACAATATTGTTTTTATTATGTTATTTTATCTTTTTTTTGCATTAAACAATGCAATCCCACTTCACTCCCAGGCCTTATAAATAAGTGATGATTAAATCTCCAAGTACACCAGAGCTAAGCCTAAGCAAATACACAAGAGCTTCCTACACTAAGTTCATCACCTTTCTTTCAAGCTTTTCCTACACCTTCTTTTCAGCTTCTTTTGCTACTTATCTGCATTGTTTAGTAGATTTTAATTTGATTCTTCAGATTGAATTGTTTCCTTTGTTTTAAAATTTATAGACGAAATCTTGTTGTAATTATCATGGATAGGGTAAGAGATCTGGCAGCAAAGAAGGCCGCCGTGATATTCACTAAGAGTTCATGTTGCATGTGCTATAGCATCAAGACACTTTTTTATGAACTTGGTGCTAGCCCTGCAATTCATGAGCTTGACCATGATCCTAGCGGGAGAGACATGGAGTGGGCGCTCCGAGGGCTAGGGTGTGATCCCTCGGTTCCTGCTGTGTTCATAGGTGGAAGATTTGTAGGCTCAGCAAAAGATGTCATATCCCTTCATGTAGATGGATCACTGAAACAAATGCTCATGGATGCAAAGGCCATCTGGTTCTAGCAATGTTGTAAAACCAACTTGCCTATACACCCAATATGGCAATCTAATTATCTACTACTGCTTTTTTGTGAAAATAAATCTAATACCTTGTGGAAAAAGAAAATGTTGTAATAGGGGCTTTGCTTTTTTGTTGAGTTCCTTCAATACATTGTATGGAAAACATGATACTTCTTCCTAGTATGGTACATATATATAGTATCTTGAATATATTCACTGGTGCCTGCTACCATTTCCATAAGACTGAAACTTCTGATTGTAACCAGGCTTTTCACTTTGTAGGATTCTTTCCTATCAGAAGAAACAGTTGTGAGCCATGGCTTTAAATCAAATTAAGGATTAGACAGTGTTCATAGGAATTCCCACTGAACAATATTTTAAAATTTTATCCTCTGCAAGCTGAACTGTAGTAGAATAAAGTTTCAAAGGCCACAAATGCTTGAGCTTGACTGTTCTTCTGGCAATCAAGAAATGTTCCAATTTATCAGAACTTATCCACTAACAGAAAAGCTAGCAATCCCCTGTTTCATGAATGGACTATACAGCAAAAGAAACATCAAACATTAACTGAGGAAGTTCTTGAGGATAATATTGCAGATTTTAATATGTTTTTCCTTTTAAGATGATACTACTAATTAATTATGATTTAAAAGTGCCATCAAATTGGTTGGTTCCTTGCTTTCTGGGTTCTGGCCCCTGTCTCCCCATTGACTAGACACTTGGCATATGAGATATCATATCAGTTATCAGTTAGCAAGTTTAGTTAATGATTTTTATACTAACTGATGCATATATAGCCTTATCTGAGGGACAAAAAGGTGATGCTTGAACTTTTTATTGCCTCCATTCTATTCCTCCCCATCCAAAAAGGCTAAAAAAAAGTTGGTACTAATATTTTTATAATGCATGGAAGTTCCTAGATGCACATGCATCTTTTATTACACATATGGATACTCATCACTGCATGTATGCAGTTCAGAATATACATTAAAATATCATTTGTTAAATATTTCATCATTTTGCACAGCTTTACCTTTTACTGTACCTACCTCACTGATATTCTTCTTGCTGTAAAAGGCATGCAATTACTGATATATTCTTTGCAGTAAGATAGCATATATATGAAGATGGAGAATCATGTCCGGTCTTGATCAAGGATGAGTTGTTTTCATGCACGTGTGACCATTCACCATTAACGGGGGCTCACGGCCCGCACATGTGGTGCCACTATCTGAAATGAAAGAGCAGCAAAACGCTATGCATGAAGTGAAGTGAGCCTATATGTGTGCTCACATGTGGGAAGAATCATACAAGTTGGTGGGCGCGCATTGGAAAGAATTAGAGCCACCGAAAGCCATCACATTCGCAATCTCATTCGCAATCTTTTATGCATAAGGATTCAAAGGAGGCAAGATTGTGAGAATCCACTGTAAATTGACTAGCTATAGAGCCTCAGAATTTTCTACTTTTGCTACATGATACAAATTAGAAAGTATTCATGTCCATAAAATCTACAAAAAAGGTTTAATAAATGGCTAGCAAGCTAAACACGTCGGTGACAATTACAATTTTAACATTAATCTTGCTCTTGATCATTATTTTGAACCGTCTGTTTTGGAAGTGTTTATATCAGATGGCCAGGCTTGAGCAACAGTCAACCAGTTTGATGGTTTTAGTAATGTTTACAGAAAACTTCACCGCCAACTTGTTGAGCCCATGGAAACACAGTAGTCCCTATCCCATAAAGCAACTTTATTGGTTTTAGCATCTTGGTAAAGCACATTTTCTTTTGAATGTTCTTGTTCAAACAAAGGAGTCTACTCTATGCTGTCCCTATAAATACTCTAGCATGGGAGCTTCAGTTTCAACAACCTTAAGCTTTAAACCCTTTTCTCTCTTTCCCCACTTCAACCTTCTATCAAAGTCCAACCTCCCCACTACCATTGGATCGAATGCACGTCTGAATTCGATCCATGGTGTTTAATCTTTAAGTGAAATCAACAGGTAACCAAGGGGACTTTCCCCAGCTTAAACATTTTCTTCGTCCCGCGTTACTTGTTGTATTCACTACAGAAACTTTGCAATATACTATTAAGAAGAAATAATCAATCAGGAATTCAACATGGACAAGGTGATAAGATTGGCTTCAGAGAAAGGGGTAGTGCTATTCAGCAAGAGCTCATGTTGCTTGTGTTATGCAGTCAAAATCCTATTCCAAGAGCTTGGGGTGACCCCTATGGTTCATGAGCTCGACCAAGACCCTGAAGGCAGGGATATGGAGAAAGCTCTGATGAGGATGGGTTGCAACGCGCCCGTTCCAGCTGTCTTCATTGGTGGAAAGCTGGTGGGCTCTACCAATGAAGTCATGTCCCTCCATCTAGGTGGAGGGCTGTTACCTATGCTGAAGCCCTATCAGACTTTGTGTTAAACAGATTATTTAAGTACTTTCAATATCACACTGAAAGAAAGAATAAGATTGGCTCCAAATCAGTAGTCCCTTTAGTAGTGAGCTCTGTATTGTGTAGTTTGTGTAGCTTTATTTATATGTCTCTTATGTGCTCTCTGTATCTTTGGATTAGCTCTAGCATGTAATCTGTTCCTATTTCTTAATGAAAGTTAAACTTTATCTACTTTCTGTTTTATATTATTAATTAATATATGTTATATGGTTGCTTCACCCCCAAGAAACTTCCTGCAGTTTTTGGTGAAGCCATCTGTATGATGTGAAAGTGTAAATATGAACATAAACAAAGTGAAATTGCTGCAGTATTTGAGATTAAATTACAAATATTTCATTTCATGTCACAATCTCATTTGCAAGTGTGTGCCACAAATCTGCAGAGCAATATGCCAGATACCGGTCATAAAAGTGATAGGCTTTTATATTGAAGCATCATGATAAAAATTCCCCATGATCAATCTTTCTATATACGCATCCTAAGAACAATTGAAAAGGTCTGGATTTAGCTTTGAATGAATATGTATAAGAAAAACTAATAGTAGCAATAAAATGAAAATCGCCCGAAACATCAAAAGTTTTTTTTTAATGTTGGTGTACCTAACCAGAGTTGAGACCCTCAACTTTGGAAACCCCTATTGCATCCCACCACATGCATAAAAAAGTTATAAAAAAGGAAAATTCCAAACTTTTTCTCTTGTCTGCTACCATTGGTTTTTCCCCTTTATCCTAGATAAAGAAAGGTATTACATTCCTTGCCTTTTATTCTTTGATTTCTATTTACTTTTGTTCTTTTTCTTCTGCTACGGTAGAGAAGTGGTTGTCAGTCAATATCAATGGTAGAACATTTCATTTCAGCCTTTGCAATAAGAAACTTGGTAAATCTGATGCCATATATGCTGCTGGGGGAATTACGCGTGCCATATATACTTACTTTAAGACATACTTGCAGAGATCTTGGAGTAGTAATTACATGTTTGCTTCAAATCTTTCTGCAATTTTTGTAAACAATTCTAATCAGGCATGTTAGTGAAGAGATTCATAATCTCAGCCTTCACTGACTCAAAAAATCCATGTAAACATCGATATATACAGACAGCTGTCTCTCTTAAGGATGAAAAATGACATGGACAGTATGAAAGTATTTCATTGCTTTTGGTAAAAACTACAATATCTTTAGTAAGAATGAAGCTAGATATTATAAGCATGCATACCATATATATATCTCCTAGTCCTAGATAGTTTAATGAAGCTTGTGCTTATAATTGCTCCTTAACATGTTGGAAATTGTCATTACACCAGAACAGCTATGTGCATGACAGCTGAATATATTGTCTTAAACAAACTGATAAAAATCATAAAGGCAGTAAGATTACGACATCTCAAGTCCCACTTCAAGCACTGAAATTCAGCAGCTATGACCGGTCCCCCCCACTTTGCATGATATATGGAGGAATAGGTATCTTCATGACTGAGAACTGATAATTTATATGGTCATAAATGTTAGAAATGGCATTATTCTACATCGATCCGGAGGACAAAGTGAAAAGGCAAGACATATATACGGTAAATTATGAGTCTTGAGTAGATTCCTCCTTTGTATATGGAGACAAGCATATGAATGCTGTCAATGAAGGCAAAAGCAGAATCAATTGAAGGTGGAGTCCCCTTACAAAGGGAATCACAAAATATTGGAACTCATCTCAGTTTTCTCTTATAGTCAATCTTTGCCAGTCTCAATCATGGGGTATAGATATCTGAACTGTTTTGAATCTTCTGATCATAGATAAAGAAAGCATGCATGGACCGCTTGACCACTCTGTACTTTAACCAGACTTTACCTCCCAACTTGTGCTTCTGATACTGCTAATCATGCTTGCTTTAACTGTCTTATATGTCTTCATGACAATTTAAGTACCAACTTTCATTCTATAAACACTTTTGTTCTGCAATTAGTCTTATACTCTATACATTAATCCGGCGTGTCAAAGTAATTAATCAACATGTTCCTAATAAAGTCTAGATTTTATTTGATCCCATCTGTTTTCTGCAAAACTACCATAGAAAGAAATTGTTTTATCAGGCAACTTAACCAAGAATCTGCAAAGAAACAACACCAGAAAGCTTTCATAGCCATATCCTTAGAAGAACACTAAAGCTTTAACATGGCTGACCAAATGATTAATTTAGTTACTGCCCATATGATAGTTAAAGGGAAAGAAGAACCAAAAAAAGATTTGAATAATTGATTTGAGGGATAAAGCTTTGATTGAAGGAAGCACATGATTTGGCAACCTTCCTTGTTTCTGCCCACCCACTTTCACTGGCCTTTGGTTTGGTGGGTAAATTTACAACTACCAATCGCATCATGGGTGTCACCCTCACCATCTTCCTTGGATTATATTCTTCTCTTTGCTTTACAGAAAATGGCCAAGCTGGACTCATGGACCATTCAATTTTTCAGTTCTTATTAGTGTATTATATTAGTATATATTAAGAAAAAGCTTCATCTTTGGACTTTGATAGAAGAGGCCATTAATTTGCTACAAATACAAATACTAACATGGGAAATGGGAATGTCCACCCATACTTCCTTCTAAATTTTGCAGCTCTTTCTTGATAGATATGGTGATATTTTAATTAGTTACAGATTTTTTTTTTTCTCAATTAAATTGCTTACCTTTTGTTTGTTAATGGGTCTATATGTTTACTGTTCATCTGCAATGGGAAAGAAAATGATGATAATACTAAAAAGAAAAAGGAAAAGGAAAATTGAATGAGTTTGATTCAGTTGAGGTCTTCAGGGGAAAATAACTAACAGTAACGACCACCTTCTTTTTCTCTATTTCGTGGTAACCGCCTTAATTATACGACAAGCCAATTAGGGAACGCCACGTATAGATATAGGTTAATTCAGTCATCAGAGCGAGTCTTTGATTTGACGTGGCAAGCAAAGAATGGAAATCATAGGATTTCTTTTTCTACTCTCTTAGATAATCGAGCTTGTAAAAAAAGTAGTAGTAGTATAAATTTGGCTCAGAATTGGATCCGTCATTTTATCTCTTTCGACTTTTGACATCTTATCACAGAGATTTTCGGGAAAGAATTATTAAAAAAAAAGGGGAAAGAAACGAAGAGAGAAAAGGGAAATTGTTTTTAACTAACAAACAAAGAACGATAACTTCTCGCTTTTTTTTAATCGATCAAACACCGACACAGTGGTTAGAAAGAGGCTTTGCTGAATTCGACTCTTTTTTCACTGATCTTTCATCAATGGCTTCTTGATCAGGTATTTCTCTATCTCCTCTCTCGATCTTTTTCTCTGTGTCTGATCTTTTATCAATTTTAGATTATTTTCCTTGATTCTTTCGTGTTCCGTTTGGTTGGTGAGAAAAATGAGCGGAAATGAAAACTGAAAAAAAAAAGAAAGAAAGAAAACAGCGATGGTTGTTGTGGTGTCGGTTTTGTCAATTGATTAAACGAAAAAAATAAAATAAAGGAAAAAGAGGAACGGAAAATCGGAAATCTTACTTGAATTCATCTCCATTAGGTTTTAATTACATTTCTGTTCTCAGATTCTTTTTTCTGTTCGTTAATTGGATACATTTTAATGGTAATCTTCTTGTTTGATGTCGATTGTTTCCTCCAATCAAAATATAGCAAGTATCTGAGATCTTTTTATAGATTTAGGAAATATAACTGGTCTGTATCATATGTCTGTCTGGTTCTTGAGGCTGAGTTCTGTATTTTGTTAAAGGAACATTGGTTGAGAGCGACTGATCAGGACCCTTGTCAGTTATCAGATCATATGAAGTGCTCACTTGGTTGGCGAGGTTCTCCAGCAGTTGATTTGCATTCACTCTTATTAAAAAATTTTCTCGGAGGATTACTTAAGGTTAGTTTAAATTATTGCAATTGAATTAGAGTAAGCATTCTTTCCCCGAGTGTGAAAATAATCTTTCAAAAGGTAACAAGTTGTTCATTTGCTACATTCAAGTTGTCATGATTAAAAATGTATGATTCTGTATGATACTTCCCAATTTAACTACAATGGGAAATTGAGTTGATTATGCATGAATACTTTGAAGTAATGTGAAGGTGTTGGGTTTGAGTTTTACATATGGTGAATATTGGTGCAGGTGGTTGAAGGGAGACTGAATTGTGGAATTAAGACTGTTCATTTCTTATCAGATTCTACCTGCAAGCTGGGAAACAGAAAACAGAGAGTACTATGGCTGAGGGGGAGGAGCTTATTGAGCTTAAATTCCGCATTTTTGATGGGACAGATATAGCGCACAGTACTTATGCATCATCTATAACTGTTGCAACTCTTAAGCAAAAGATTGTTGCTGAGTGGCCCCAAGGTGATTAATCTATCTCTGTTTACTCTACATTTTGACTTACTACTTAGTGATCAACTGATCATAGGTGCTCAGTTTTCTTGTGGTTGTTTTCGTTGTTTCCGTCTTTTATCTAATTACTTTTGAGCTAAGATAGTTTGAGCCTTTGAGGAGCATGCACTCAATAGTTTTGTCTTTTGGTCTTTTCTGTGAATTTTCGTTCTATGGCATCTGTTGCTGGCCCTTTCATTTATAAGTATCTCTTTAATGATGAGCATAGCCTGAGTGATATATATGTTAGAAAAGTTTTCATATTGACTTATAACGTTTCTATAGCTACGATGTTCATGCATGTAAACAGAATAGGCCTCCACTTTTCATTTTGACGATAAAATTCAGCTTGGAGAAAAGTCCCAATCACTGTATGTATGAACTCAAATATATATGGGTCATGTTTGTGAATGTTCTTAAAGGCTTTCTGGATTTAAATTTTTTGGGTGGTACTCCTCCCTTGCAAGCAACAATAGTCTGAGTTAATGGGGTCTTCATGTGTTTTCAGACAAAACAGTCACACCAAAATCAATAAATGATTTGAAAATTATACACGCTGGTAAAGTTCTGGAAAACAACAAGACGCTCGCTGATTCCCGGATAACATTTGGTGACCTTCCTGTTGGTGTTATTACCATGCACGTAGTAGTGCAGCCTGCTGTAGCAAAGAATAAGACAGGTTTGTCAAGTTATCTTCCTTAGAAGATGTGTTTGGGAGAACGTATTTCATTAAATCTTCTTTTTATATAAGCTTGCCTAAAATTAGCAGGTCTTTTATTTTCTTCATCATATTTATGGTTTGCATTCAGATCCTTGCTTAATGCATATTGCATGGTACATAGATCTGTCTACGAGGTCTCATGAAAAAGGGTTGTTTTTGAGAAATAACAGATGATGGTTCTAGTTGCTGCTTTTATAATATTTAGTAATGTTCTCGGAAGGATAAATATGCAAACAATTCCTTGTTAAGTCTCACTTTGTTATCACTTAAGAGAATCCTGTATTTGTCATCATGGATATGAAGAGCAAGTTATTTGAGCTACTGAAACTCAGTTTAGTTTCTCATTTCACTGCCTAGATTTAGCTTAGGTTTCAAGTGCTTGTCCGAAGATTTTTGTATGTTGCCGTAGAGAGCACACCCAAGTCGATGGACTTTCTTTTTCTAGATAAAGCTTTAAATCAGTTTATAGCTGTCCTCCTTATTCTTGGAGTATACTGCAAACTTTCAAGGTCTTATTTCAGTTTTGGATTCTGGCAACAGCATAAATTAGTCTCACCAACTCCTTCATGTGCCTTCGAAGTGGGCAGAAAGGCATCCCAGGCCATAAATACAAATGTTTTATCGCATGATGAATAATAGACATCTTGTATTCCTACCCCTGTTTTTGCATAATACAAAGGAATTACAGGCCATAAATACAAATGTTTTATCTCACGATGAATAATAGACATCTCATATTCCTACCCCTGTTTTTGCATAATATCATATGGCTATTGGTTTAGTCCCAATTCTTTGTTTTTTGTTTCTTGTGATCTGTAGAATTTGAAGTCCATGCTTACTTTCTTTTATCTGTTTTTTTTTCAAGCAATGTTATGCTGGTCTAAACTTCCTCTAACTTCTCCTAGTTTTATCTTTTGTTTTGGTGCACTGCAGAAAAGAACCAGGAGGAGAGTCGGAAGCTGAATTCGTGTGGGTGTGTCATTCTTTAATCAGTAAACATGCTATATGCCGTTGTCAACTTGTATGGAAAAAAGTTATAGTTTTCACATTTATACGTTGTATTAGTCTGATTTTGCTTTTGAAATGGTGTTCATCTGTATACTCGTTCATCGCCATCTCACCGTGATTGTTAGAATGTTAATGTTCATCTTGTAACCATCCTCTTATCAGTAAGAATTAGGCTATTTGGAAACACGTTTTGTATCAGCTATGGTTGTACAGATGAATCAATGCATTTCAGAGAGAGTTGATAATCACGATGACGTTTGAGCAAATTACTTTTTGACATGGATAATTCATATATCTTGATCTAAAATATTGTTCCAGTAATCAGGAGAATTTTCCTGCCATACAGTCCTTCTGTTCTTCACATGTGCAATAAATAGTACAAGTAGTAATAAGCATCAAAGACAATGGGTGCTTGCTATGGAAGTTTTTATATGTTCTGAAAATTATTACAATGTCTTAAGATATACAATGTGCATGTCACAACTCACAACAATTTGGCTAGAAGAAAATTTTTTCCAGAAAACAATAAAACAGGAACGGAATCGTATTAGCAAAATCATCTGCTAGGTCCAGGCCCAGGAAGATAAACGGACACACCAATCACGTGACAAATACAACCGTCAACCAATAGTTTATATTTCCAATCACGTGACAATCATCGACCTAAACTCGCCCGCGTTGAAGAATATATAGTATTTCCGAGGAATTTCTGCTTACTGGACCGCCAAATTCTACTTCCAAAACTCCCTTCCCAAAATATAAATTCAATACTACAAGTTACAAGTTACAACTTACAACTACTAGGAAACAGAAAAAGAAAGAAAATCTGGGGTTTTTGGTGTTATTCTCTTATTTTGATTCTTTGTTTCGTGCCCTAAGCTATGGGAGGAGGATCTGTATCGGCGCCTGAGAGAGGCATAGATTTCGGAAAACTTGAACATGGGTATTTTCTATGTTCTCTCTTTATTTCTTTCCTTTTTTTATTTTTGTTTCAGTTGATTTAAATGCTTACCATTTTGTTGTCTTTAGATGCGAGCATTACAAGAGACGATGCAGTATCCGCGCTCCTTGCTGCAATAAGATCTTCCCATGCCGCCATTGCCACAACGAAGCCGCGGTACTTCCTTTCTGTTTCCTTTTCTTATGATACCTGTAAACGCTCGTATTCGAATGCCTCTCATGGAGTCCTGGTTATCTATATATTTTTAATCTTGTTATTTTGGACATATTTTGTTTTCTTAATGTGTTTAATTTCCCCTTCAACTTTGTTTATTTTTTGGATTTAGAATTCACTCAGCGACCCAAAAGATCATCACGACCTTATCAGGCAGGATGTCAAGCAAGTACGTTTTATTTGACACTTACGTTTCCATCTTAGTAACCTTTTTTGTCCCCTTTTTAAGAGAAGAAATTATTGTTTATAATGCGGATGAACTTGATTTCAGGTTATTTGTTCAATTTGTGATACCGAACAGGAGGTACGTCCATCTGGATTTATTTCCCTAATAAACTCTAAATTTCTCAAGTCTATCTGTCTGATGTTTCAGGTTGCACAAGTTTGTTGTAATTGTGGGGTAAATATGGGAGAATATTTCTGCAACATTTGCAAATTCTATGACGATGATGTAAGATTTAAGATTTTGCACGATTATATTTAATGTTATGGTATGAAATTAAAAGTTCATGCTGATTTTAAGTTATGACTGTTGCAGACAACAAAAGGGCAGTTCCATTGTGATGATTGTGGAATTTGTAGGTTAGCACGTTTGTGTTAATGTTTTTGTTCAGTTTATTTCTTTTTAGTTGTTTCAATAACTTGCTTCTGTCTTATGTCTTGTCAACTATTGTTCTGACCTGATCTGTGTTTCCAGGGTTGGTGGTCGTGACAAGTTCTTTCACTGTCAGAAATGTGGTATGCATTCTTATTATCATACTTGCTTCTTGAATGCTTAATTTTGAGAGGTGTCTTATGTAGTAAATTTGCATGAAGTTTAAAGTAAATGCTCCTGAATCCCGATATGCATTTTTTAAGCAAAAGAGACAAAAGAAAAATTTCTAGAGTGGCAATGTATGTGGTCAATAGCATCACAAAAAGGCGAGGGGGATGGTGGTGGTGATGATATTAATTTATTTGTGTTTGAATGGCAAGAGAAGCAAACATGAATTGCAAATGCGTTAATGACCAGATAGAATGGCAGGATGAGTTCAAAGGGAATTTGGGTAATTTCCTGTCAGTTATGGTTTCTGACTTGCTAGAAAATGTCCTAATTCCCCAACGATGAAGTTCCTTGTTTAAAGCAAGTCAATTGTCAGAATGTTAGGCATGTGAAATACAAAGTTGCCAAGGACTGTCTTACCATTCTGCATTTAATGTTTCTTAGAATCAGTGCTGTTTTCAAATAGTTCTGTTTAGTTGTTTTCCTTTATTGTATTTTTCTTTATAATGATATTGTCAGTACAGGTTCTTGCTATATGATGAATCTGCGCGACAATCACTTATGTGTGGAGAACTCCATGAAGACTGGCTGCCCCATCTGTTATGAGGTTTGAGCTGTAACTTTTGATTAGTTTCTTCATTATTTTGAAAGTTCATCAGAATTTGTTGTTCTAAAACATTCTCGTTATGCTTTCAGTATCTTTTTGACTCAGTTAAAGGCACACAGATATTGAAGTGTGGACATACAATACATATGGACTGCTTTGAACAGATGATGAAGCAAAATCAGTAAATTCAGATTAAATTCTCAGTTTCCTTGTTGTTTGAATTTAGCTTTGAATGGGTTAAATTTTAAGTATTCTTTTGTTCATGATACAGGTATCGATGTCCCATCTGCTCCAAATCAGTGCTTGACATGACTTCTATCTGGGAAGATCTGGATACGGATGTATAAACCTTCTTCCATTAACCAATATATTGTGCATAAAATTTCTAATAGGGGTCAGCATTTTCTCTGTGATATTAGTAATACATGTTTATCTGTGGGAATTTTACATGCCTTATCCCAGGAATTAGTTTTGATTTCAGGGACATTTAATCTTTCTCAAAAGCACATATTTTAAAAAGAATTTTCTGTAGAATTTGTAATGTAGCATTGTCATAGTGTTCATATTGTGCATTATAAGTGTGGATAATCATTGGGCATCAGGTAGTACCGTCATTTTAACAGGACAAATTTAAGTGAGCTGGGGATGGCACAATCAGTACATTATCTCTCTGTGTGTTCTTATGCTAATATGTTGGAGTTTGAACTTTTTTATATGTCTGTTCAAGTTGTGCTTGCTCGGTCTGCTTAAATTTGAGAAAATACGAAGAATTTGCTTGATTTGTTCATTTAGTAACATTTATTGTTCACTAGCAAGGAGTATCAATGAAAGAGAAGCAGCAAGCCTTAAAATTAAAGGGGGAAAAGCTTTAATCATTTACTAACTAGTTTCACTATTACATAATTTTTATATATGTCATCAATTTATGATCTTGTTCTTTGTTGACAGATTGGTGCGACTTCAATGCCCGTGGAGTATCAGTTTGAGGTAGTAACCTATATCTATACTTTATCTGTTAGTTTGCTTTTGGCATACACAGTTATTTTGTTGCATCACTTGAATATGCATGTGAAATCTTCTTTGTTTTCATTCAGAAGCTAGATTGAGTAAGAGTGAATTATATTGCACTGCAATTATTTTCCCATCAAGTGTCTTTGGTAATATTATGCTTCTGTTGCTATACATAGGGTGTCTTTGTACAATATTTTTATGCACACATCATCATTCCACCCATCATCCTTGTCCCAAACTCTCATAATTCATGAAAGATCTTCTGGCCATTTATAGCTAATATTATTCAGTGTTGGTCCTCATCTTCATCATCATTCTGAACATAATTGGTAATCCAATCATATATGTTGTAGTCAAAATAATAGACACATCACACATGTACTTTAAAAATTTAGTTTCATGTGGTTCTTTTACAGGTTTCAATCCTCTGCAATGACTGCAACACAACAAGCCAAGTCAAATTTCATATTTTGGGTCTCAAGTGCAGACAGTGCAATTCTTATAACACCCGCAGGGTTGCAACACCAAGCATCAATTGTGAATGATACACATTGAACATTATAATTGGTTTGGCAAAGCACATTTTACACTCTTGTATGCAAAATCTATAGAAAGAAATATCTTCCTTGTGGTTCTTACATCTGCTTTCATTTTTTATTCTATCGTTGAAATTTTAACAAACTGTTTAGGGGTTTATTTGAAGCAAGGTAATAAGCTTTTAACATCTTCATTTTCCTCTGCTTGCTTACTGAAGAAAAATCTTATGTTTTCATGCAATTTTTTATGTTGTAAGTTGACTATTTTTATGAAGAGCCTTCTGGAAGTCGTATCTGGTTTTGTTTGTTCTCTCTGTTTCTGCTCCAAGGCAATGTCCCTTTATTAGAAGTAAAAGGATTAATTAAAGTGACAATGGAGAATCATATGTGCTGTAGGTTTCTTTAGCTGCTACATGTTTATCATCTGGAAGCTGGAACCTTGGGCTTGTTCCACGACAGAAAAAAGATCATTGTCGTGGGTTGTTGCCACGACTGTCATGTCCTACTTAAAATGAATGCTCCCTTTTCTCCAGTTTTGATGTTTGGACCTACTATTTTGTATATGAGTCACTCACAACCGAGGAGAATTTGTTAGGAGTAGTTTTGGCGGATACCATATTCTAAGAGTAGAGAAATATACTTTGCTAGGTATAAAATAATTGCCTAAAATTTTACTTCCGGCTCCCGGCTCACAATTATCGATTGAGAAATGGTTTTTTGTACATTTATATACTTTGTACACCTCTCATATTTGATATTTGTCTCATAGACATACAAAATGATCATTTCATCCCAATAACTAATAGTGAGATTGATAATTAATTATAAAGAGTGTACAACGTAGGTGTACCGTGTACGTATATTATCATCCACTATCTTCGAAGAGTGGATTTGAATTATGCATCACCAATGATTCCTCTCTCCTCCCATTTCTAATTTTCTATGATCAAGAACAAAGACGAAAACAAAACAAAAGAGGAAAATATTCGAAAACTCCACAAAGGCTGCCCGACGACAACAAGGGGGGTGTGGAATTACAGTTGATCAGTTCTTTGGATAAATTGTTTTAAAGTGAGGCTTCAAAGCCCAAGAAGCGAAGCCCACGGCTTTAGGATCCATCTAGATTTCGATTCTCTCTCAGAGTAAAAAGGAAGCTTTGGGCTTCTAATCTTTAACCCCAATATATTTTCTCTCTGAATTGGACCTTTTCTCACGGAGTACATTTTATTGCTTTCCTTTTTTTTTTTCATTTATTTATTTTTCTTTTTTCAGTCTCTCGACTCTGCAGCACTGGAAGTCTGCAACTGCTCATCTCACATCAGGTCTTCTTCCCTCTCCAATAATTCTTCGAATATTCTCTTTCAATTACCAAATTTCCGCCTTGTATATATACAATAAAAACCATAATTAGTATTTATACAAGTTTTCTCCCTCAACTTTCATTTCCGCTCTCTTTCTATGATGGCGGCGATGCGTGATGAGAGTAATCCATACGACGGCGGTTTGGGAGCCGGAGGGAAGTTCAGGAAATGACCGTTTAGGAGGACTACGCAGACTACGCCGTACGATCGACCACCGACTGCAATAAGGAACCCTAGCGGTGGCGCCGGTAAGAAAGGTTGGTTATCGAAATTGGTGGATCTAGCGCAGAGGCTTATCACTTCCAGTGCTCATAGGCCCTTCGCCTCTGTCTTTAGGAAACGACTTCCCGCTCCTCCACCTCATCCTCCGCAAGCGCTAGAGCCCGGTGAGGTTTCCTTTTGGCTCTCTTTTGTACTTTCTGAAGTTAAAAAACAGAACAAAGACTGTTTCTTAGCTTTTGTGTTTTTTCTTCTTGTATTATTTTTCGTACGACTTACGACTGTCAATGCTGCATAGTTGATTTAAAAAATTATGTTGAAAATTGAAGTATGAAATGAATCAAAACTGAACTGTTTTACGTTAGGCTTGACGTATTTGTGCTCAGATGTGGCAGCAATCCATGCTTCTTTTCTTCATGAGTTAGGGTTGTGTGGGAGAACTCCTTGTTTAATATACTATTTTTGCGAATAGTTTATATTTAGAAAATTGTGGAGTCAGGTTGGTAAGATATCCTACATGTGAGGATTAGATATTTCTATCAAGCACAATTTTGAACTGTATGTATGAAGTGAACATTTGGATCTTGCCCCGTGAGATTTTGTGTCCCAAACCTGCTAATGAAACTATAAATGATTAAATTATGAGAAGCACACTTAAAAACTTGAAATATTATCAATATTCATCCTTCCAACGAACAGAGTGTTAATTAGAACTCTTTATTTTGCAAAGGAGCTATCAGTTTAGAGTTTAGACTAAGCTAAGCCGTATGATATTGGTGTATGTAAGTTGACTAAGCTTTCTGGAATTGTGCATAGAGATATTAAGCAACAAATTATCATTTTCTCTGAAGGTAATTTAATCAAGCTTTTATTTCGTGTGCAGACGTGCTGATTTCAAGCATTCCTATATTGATTGTTTGCTGCTTTAAAACATGAGCAGGGTTCAGTACATTAAAAAAAATCAATGATTTTGGAGCTGCAGCAGATTTGAGAGTGGGCATGAACTATATTTTAAAGGAATTTCTTTTGGATCCAAGGTAATTTATTATATAGAAATAGAATCAACATATATATTTCATTGCAGAGTAATGTTTAACTGATGACCAGTATAATTTAAGCCTGTTAATTATGTCTTTAACCTATGGTTTGTCTTGAAATGTGGCATTTGTTAATGCAATGTGAACTAAAAGTGTTTGGTTCCACATGAAAAACATATTCTAAGGCCCAAAATTATTCCCATGTTTAACATTTGCCTAGTAACGTCCACTAAGACTGAAAATAGCTTCTCTCAGAAACACCTCTGAATATATTCTCCTGAGGCAGAAATTAACTCCAGAGTAGGTGTAATAAGGGTCATGAGGTGAAGGGGCAGTTAAACATTGTGTTGGAGTGAGTGAAGTGAGAGATATTTCTGTTTTGGAGTATTGCAGTTCTCTACAAGCCACTCTTCAAATTGGCATGTTTAGTTGAAACTCTAAAACATAGCATTCTACCCCATATAATTTCTCAATTTGTCAAGGATTTTTTTTGGGTGTTTCTTAGATATGCTGCACCAGAGCAATGTGTCATGAGTATGAATACTCCTTCTGCAACCTCTGTTTGGCTGCAAGAATTAGGAAAAAGCTTAATTGCAATTCGCAATTTACTTTGCTTCTCTTCCTTTTTCTCTTTTTATATCACTGAAAAAGAGAAGATATATGGGTAGCAGTTATTTTTGGAGAATCAAACATGGGAAGTGAAAGAGGAGGACGGGGGTCTTCTTCAAGCCAGCATGGTGGTAGGTGAACTGATATGTATAGATGCTCTTAATGTGTTCTCTCTCTCTGTTAAGTGTATTGACTTTGGTTTTTCTTTTTACCTTCTGATATTTTCCCTATATACTTGTAGGATTCACTACCAATCAGGAGCAAGAAACATTGGAGTGATTCATTGGGATCAAGCAGTCAGAATTCTGATTCAAGTGACACACAGGAGCTAGATTTGGAGCTCAGACTGTCATTGCAAATCAGCAATTTCATGCCACTCAAATGTAAGGACTGCATTTTTATAAAGCCTTCTTTAGAATTGTAAGTTCAAGACAAGCAGTTGGTCTTGCAATTCACATACAGAAAGGGATTTTCTCAACTTTCATTTGTTAACCTTCTGTGATAAATTTATCTGCAATGTTCAGGAGTATTCATAGCAACCTATTTTCTGGACCTCTTCCTCCTGAACCATGGAAATTGGTTAACTTGGAGGATCCAGAATTGAAATAGGTCAGAGGTTAACTAGATCTAAGCAAGCATGCATTTTACTGATTTCAGTTTATAATATTGTTCCTTGTCTCACTTGTGCATTAAGACTCTTTTGGTTACTTCTTGCAGCTGTGTAACCATAGATGTGTGCAGATATTGCTTCTCGTCTCACTGTGCATGGTTAGTCTAGCATTTCTTTAGATGCAACCATAGTTTCTTTCTTAGAAGGTTGTTTGAAAATCTATATGCATCATTCTGATGTGTGGAACATTTGTTTGACTGGATGAAGAAGGGATCACTGAGTTGAAGGAATTATTAGAGGTGTTGGACTTGGGATATAATAATTGAAAACAACCTCTTTGCTCCAAACTTGGCAGCAATTTGTCACCAATGATCCTGTAAGTCGGTAGTGTCAACAAGTACGGTTCTCAATTTCCAGAGGTTTTCTCTCTTGCACCTTAGAAGAATCCAATTCTATGCCTATGTTGCAGTTTACCGGACCACCTTAATGAACATCTTGGTAGTTTGTGTCCTGAAATTTATGAGCTTCAAATGATTTCAGAAACTTAAGTGGATGAAAACCAACTATCTAATGTTGCTTAATCATCTTTCAAGGAAAGATTCAATATATGGTAGCCACATATGCTAGCTGTATTAAGTCAAAGGATAAAAGGGAAACATAAGGCAAAACATTGCGTTTCATCTCACTTGTGCTTTAAGACACTTTGATTCATCTCGTCTCTCAATGTGCGGCTACTCATGCATTTCTTCACATGCATTCAGCTTCTCTCAGACTTGGAACTTAGGATCTTACATAATTTGAATTTGGTGCAGGGTCAAAGTTCTCGATCTTCTTCAACTTCTCACTATCCTGATTGTCCAAAGCTTCCCCCAAAATGATGATTGATATATAATAGGAAGCTTAACCTAAATGGTGGGTCGGGGCAAATTTCTCGGATCAGGAGCATCGATCTCAACATCAAGGAGTAGCAAGGCCGGGCTTCAGTTTCCTGTTGGTCGTATCGCTTGGTTCCTTAAGGCTGGGAAATATCCTGAACGTGTCAGAGTTAGTGTTCCTGTTTACCTCGCTGCGATTCTTGAATATCTTGCCGCTGAGGTATAATTAACTTCTTCTTTTTTAAAACTATTTTTCTTTTTAAAGTTCCTTGCGGAAATTATTTGTAGTTTTTGCTGAAAAAGTCTTGATTCGGTTTCCAACCTACTCTAGGGTTCCGACTTTTCTCCCTTAAATTTTGAGAGATTTAATTCTTGGTTTTACTGTTTAGGCTTGTTCCATTGTCGAAGGACTTGAGGGACTTAAAATTTCTGTCCCACCAAATGGCTATGCCACTGGTCGCTCTTGAACCCGTTGCCATTAAGCTGTTACCTTTGCTAGTTTGAAAACAAAAGAAGATACCATTAAGACTTTAGAAGTATATAGGCAAAGCTTTAATCTGTATATGGAAACATTATTTTAGAATTGGTGTCACGGTTTTTTGTTATTTGTTAATTTTTGATGAGTCTAGTTGTCTTTTCTATCAGTTGGTTTTGATTTTTTGGGGTAAATTGTCAGGAAGCAATAATAATCGAGTTACAACCAAGCCAATTGTTATAGGGAATTATGGGGATATCACATATCGGTTCTTCTTCTTCTTCTTTTTTTGACAGTGTTGAAGCTATAACTTTATCGTCTCATATAGCAAACAACTGTTGCTTTTAAGATGCGTGCTTGAAACCTTGGCTAGTAGAATTCGAGTTCATCCACTACACTCTACACTGTTCTATTTTACTGATAAAAGGTTGCTTTATCTTACTTAGAGGAAGAGTAGGTAATATAAGTTATAAGATATTCCTAGCATCTGATTGAGTTGGAATCTAATATGTGTATAATGAAAAAGAGTTGAATCAAATTATGAGTTAAGAGATGATAATGCTGTTAATTTTATGAATTAAAACTTAATAGGTTGTATGATGAAATTGTCAACTGCAATCGGGAATGACATCCTCTTTATTGGAATTGGTGTCTTAAGGTTAAGATGTTGTAGCTGCCCCTCCCAGTTATATTTGTTGCATGCGGTGATTATCTTTTGAAAGTTTAGTATTCATACTAGTGTTGTTTCTTTGACTTATGCAGTTCTGCTGATGCATCTGAGGGAGGTCATTCCCCTCCACCACAACCTAAAAAGCATCTCCAACTCCAAGGTAAAGCTATGACTATGAGAATGAGATTGCCTGGAATTCTCAATTTTGTTTCTACTTTGTTCTATATGTTATGCATAAATGATATCAACCAGGGAGTGTATCTTATGTTAAGCTTTCGACCTGCTTGATTTGGGAAATTACGGAATTGTTTAAAAACAAAAACTTGTTTTTAATCTGTTTTAAGTTACTTGATTTGGGTTCTTAGTAGTAGAGAACATCACTACATCAGATTATTCTCATAAGAAAGAGATCTAGTTTTGTTATACTTATCACAAGATAATTGTAGTTCTAACTGAAGCTAGTTTTGAAGGACGAAAGATGGGTATCTTTATGGAAGGGAAATTTTATAAATTTTCCTGTTTTCTTCAGTCATGAAAAATGCTTCTAGAGATTTTATTTTCAATCATTTATGTTCTCAAAGGCATTTATTTCAGGAAAGCTTCTCCCATCCACGAGTCTTTGGTTCTTTATGGTGGCTCACTTAGCAGGAACGTCAATGAAGGCCATCTAAGGGAAATGTTCAGTACGTGTTTTACCTTTTAAATTTACCTTTTTTTGTCTTTATATTTCATTTAAGCCATGTTATCTGATTTGTAAAGGATTTAGGTCCAGATTATGAAATTATATTAATTAAAGGGCTGGTGTTTAGCTTTCGACTTTTTCACTGTATATTATTTGCCTAGGAACTCATCTTCCGTGTAGTTAATTTATAAACCTTTACACACTTCTAGACTAAAATGGTGTCATAATTGTCTTCATCTTCCCACTTTGTAGGTAACTTCTCACCATTTCACTTTCCGGATCATCCAAATTCTCCTCCAAAAGCCGTCTCCGAATCACAGCCACCTAATCCTTTTTCTTTTTTTTTGCTCTGCATCATATAGTTCATTTTTCAGTAGGGTCAACTCCATCATATTGTTATTTATCATTAGGGTCATTTGTATCATATTCATATAGTTCCAGTAGGGGTCATGTAGTTGCATATTCAATAAGGGTTATCTGCATCATGTAGTGCATATTGAGTAGGGTCATCTGCATCATGTAGTTGCATATTTAGTAGGGTTCATGTAGTTGCATATTGAGTATGGGTCATATAATTGCATATTCAGTAGGGATCATGTAGTTGCATATTCAGTAGGGTTTTGTAGGGTCATCTACATCATGTAGTTGCATATTCAGTAGGGATTATGTAGTTACATATTTAGTAGGGTCAGGTAGTTGCATTATGGTCATCTCCATCATGTAGTTGAATATTCAGATTCAGTAGGGATCATGTAGTTGCATTATGGTCATCTCCATCATGTAGTTGAATATTCAGATTCAGTAGGGATCATGTAGTTGCATATTCAGTAGGGGACATGTAGTTGCATATTCAGTAGGGGTCATGTAGTAGCATATTCAGTAGGGTCATCTACATCATGTAGTTGCATATTCAGTAGGGGTCATGTAGTTGCATATTCAGTAGGGATCATGTAGTTGCATATTCAGTAGGGGTCATGTAGTTGCATATTCAATAGGGATCATGTAGTTGCATATTCAGTAGGGGATATGTAGTTGCATATTCAGTAGGGCCATCTGCATCAAGTAGTTGCATATTCAGTAGGGCTATCTGCATCATGTTGTTGCATATTCAGTAAGGATCATGTAGTTGCATATTCAGTAGGGGTCATTTAGTTGCATATTCAGTAGGGATCATGTAGTTGCATATTTAGTAGGGATCATGTGGTTGCATATTCAGTAGGGTCATCACTACATCATGTAGTTGCATATTCAGTAGGGATCATGTAGTTGCATATTCCGTAGGGATCATGTAGTTGCATATTCAGTAGGGCCATCTGCATCATGTAGTTGCATATTTAGTAGGGGTCATGTAGTTGAATATTCTGTAGGGATCATGTAGTTGCATATTCAGTAGGAGTCATGTAGTTGCATATTCAGTTGGGTCATCTGCATCATGTAGTTGAATATTCTGTAGGGATCATGTAGTTGCATATTCAGTGGGGATCATGCAATTGCATATTCAGTAGGGTCATGCAATTGCATATTCAGTAAGGGTCATGTAGTTGCATATTCAGTAGGGATTATGTAGTTGCATATTCAGTAGGGATCATGTAGTTGCATATTCGGTAGATGTGTAGTTGCATATTCAGTAGGGACCATGTAGTTGCATATTCAGTAAGGGTTATGAAGTTGCATATTCAGTAGAGGTCATATAGTTGCATATTCAGTAGGGATCATATAGTTGCATATTCAGTAGGGGACATGTAGTTGCATGTTCACTATTCAGTGGGGTCATCTACATCATGTAATGGCATATTCAGTTGGGATCATGTAGTGGCATATTTAGTTGGGTCATCTGCATCATGTAGTTGCATATTCACTATTCAGTAGGGTCATCTACATCATGTAATGACATATTCAATTGGGATCATGTAGTGGCGTATTTAGTAGGGTCATCTACATCATGTAGTTGCATATTCGGTAGGGATCATGTAGTTGCATATTTAGTAGGGTCATCTGCATCATGTAATTGCATATTCAGTAGGGTCATCGACATCATGTAGTTGCATATTCAGTAGTGTCATCGGCATCATGTCGTGATCATGTAGTTGCATATTCAGTAGGGGTCATGTAGTTACATATGTATATTCAGTAGGGTCATCGGCATCATGTAGTGATCATGTAGTTGCATATTCAGTAGGGTCATCGCTACATCATGTAGTTGCATATTCAGTAGGGGACATGTAGTTGCATATTCAGTAGGATCATCTGCATCATGTAGTTGATGTTCAGTAGAAGTAATGTTGTTGCATATTTAGTAGGGATCATGTAGTTGCAATTCAGTATGGGTCATATAGTTGCATATTTAGTAGGG
This sequence comes from Corchorus capsularis, assembly GCA_001974805.1. Lineage (NCBI taxonomy): Eukaryota > Viridiplantae > Streptophyta > Magnoliopsida > Malvales > Malvaceae > Corchorus > Corchorus capsularis. The sequence goes on from AWWV01012880.1 coordinate 34,058, forward strand.
TCATCTACATCATGTAGTAGCATATTCAGTATGGATCATGTAGTTGCATATTTAGTTGGCGTCATGTAGTTGCGTATTTAGTAGGCGTCATGTAGTTGCATATTTAGTAGGGTCATCTGCATCATGTAGTTGTATTCAGTAGGGTCATCTGCATAATGTTGTTGCATATTCAGTAGGGATCATGTAGTTTTGTATTCAGTAAGGATCATGTAGTTGCATATTCAGTAGGGGACATGTAGTTGCATATTCAGTAGGATCATCTGCATCATGTAGTTGCATATTCAATAGGATCATCTGCATCATGTAGTTGCATATTCAGTAGGGATCATGTAGATGCATATTCAATCGAGGTCATGAAGTTGCATATTCAGTAAGGATCATGTAGTTGCATATTCAGTAGGGGACATATACTTGCATATTCAGCAGGGTCATTTGCATCATGTAGTTGCATATTCAGTAGGGATCATGTAGTTGCATATTCAGTAGGGTCATCTGCATCATGTAGTTGCATATTCAGTAGGGTTATCTGCATCATGTAGTTGCATATTAGTAGGGTCATATGCGTAATGTTGTTGCATATTTAGTAGGGATCATGTTGTTGCATATTCAGTGGGGTCATCTACACCATGTAGTTGCATATTTAGTAGGGTCATCTGCATAATGTTGTTGCATATTCTGTACGGATCATGTAGTTGCATATTCATTAGGGTCATGTACACCATGTAGTTGCATATTCAATAGGGATCATGTAGTTCTGTATTCAGTAGGGATCATGTAGTTGCATATTAAGTAAGGGTCATGTAGCTGCATATTCAGTAGTGATCATGTAGTTGCATATTCAGTAGGGTCATCTGCATCATGTAGTTGCATATTCAGTAGGGATCGTGTAGTTGCATATTCAATAGGGGACATGTAGTTGCATATTTAGTAGGGTCATCTGCATCATGTAGTTGCATGTTGAATAGTGGTAATGTTGTTGCATGTTCAGTAAGGATCATGTAGTTGCACTTCAGTACGTTTCATATAGTTGCATATTCAGTGGGGTCATGTAGTTGCATATTCAGTGGGGTCATGTAGTTGCATATTCAGTAGGGGTGATGTAGTTGCATGTTCAGTAGGGATCATGTAGTTGCATGTTCAGTAGGGATCATGTAGTTGCATAATCAGTAGGATCATCTACATCATGTAGTTGCATATTCAGTAGGGTCATCTATGATGTTGCATATTCAGTAGGGTCATATTCTTCATGTAGTTGCATATTTAGTAGGGTCATCTGCATCCTGTATTTGCATATTCAATAAGTGCCATCTGCGTCATTTAATTGCATATTTGGTAGGCTCTTTTGCATCATATAGTTCATATTCAGCAGGGTCATCTGCATCATACAGTCATTTTCAGTAGCCTTATATAGTTCATATTCAGCAAGGTCATATGATTCATTTAGTCCATATTCAGTAAGGTCATCTGCATCATATAGTTATATTTAGTAGGGTCATGATTTATTAAGTCCATATTCATTAAGGTTATTTGCATTATATAGTGATAATCAGTAGGGCCATCTGCATTATATAGCTTAATTAGTAGGGTCATCATCTAGTCCATATTCAGTAGGGTCTTCTGCATCATATAGTCTATATTCAGCAGGGTCATCAGCATCATATAGCCTTATTAGTAGCCCATCGGCATCATTCGTATTCTGTCAATAAATTGTAATAAAAAAATTGATGACCTTGAATGATAATTCCTCATTCATCAATTTACATGTTTTTTTTTTTTTTTTGACGTTCAGTTTTACATGTTAGTATATTTCAGCTATGAAACTTGTTGATCTATTCATCTATTCTTTATACCGTTTCATTTGTGAGCGGTAAGTGGTAATTTATTTTTTGATTCATATACGTCTTAATCAAATTTTTTTGGGGCAATAGATACGTCTTAATCATTTGAAAAAGATTTATTTACAAGTTGGGGGTAAAACTCTTCCATATGGTTTTCTCCTTTAAAAGATTCGAACTCGATCATTTGAAAAAGATTTATTTACAAGTTGGGGGTAAAACTCTTCCATATAGTTTTCTCCATTTAAAAGATTCGAACTCGATGCCTTGTTTAAGGAAAAAGAAGGGACAAATCACTTGAAGAAGGAAAAAAAAATCAAGTTAACAACAAAACAAGCATATTAAGGTCCACATTAAACCCAAACACAGACCCAATTTCATTTTTATTTGAGCCCAATTAAAGTTCAATTTCTCCCAAGGCAAAATTTTAACGAGATCAGGCCCATATCCCAAATGCCAAGAAGAAAAAACTAGAGTTAACAACAAAACAAGCATTCAACGTCGAAAAGATTCTAGCAAAAAAAGAGGCCAAAAAGATTGAAGGGCTTTTTAGATTTTTTTTTTCGAATTAATTTATAATTAAATCGAAACAAGATTCTGATGTTCGTAAAAACAAATCTTTAAATCGAATGTAACTGAGATTTGGTTAGATGAATATAGATATTTCAATGAGTCTTTTCGCCAAAAATTATGCAAAACTGAGTCGGGGCTCCGGGTCGCGTTTTTATACCGTTATGTACACGATTTCAGCTAAAAATTTGTAAAAATTGACCTGAAAGATTTTTCCTTAATTTTTAGCCACAATATTTGTAAAAAATATATAATTTAACGCCAAAAAGATTGAAGGGCATTTCAGGCTTTTATATCATTTTTCATTTTTTTCGAATTAATTTCTAATTAAATGGAAACAAGATTTTAATGCTCGTAAAAACAAATCCTTAAATCCAATGAGGCTGAGATTTGTTTCGATGAATATAGATATTTCAATGAGTCTTGTCGCCAAAAATCATGCCAGACTAAGTCGTGGCTCCCGAACGCGTTTTTTATCCAACAACCATGATGATTAGTACACGATTTCGGCTAAAAATTTGCAAAAATTGAACTGAAATATTTTTCCTTAATTTTTGGCCCCAATACTCGTAAAAAATATATAATTCAACGCCAAAAATATTGAAGGGTTTTTCATATCGTTTTTCCTATTTTTTCGGAATTAATTTTCTAAATAAATTGAAACAAGATTCTAATGCTCGTAAAAAAAATCCTTAAATCCAATGTGGCTGAGAATTGGTTAGATGTATATAGATATTTCAATGAGTCATGTCGCCAAAAATCATGCAAAACTGAGTCGGGACTCCGGAACGCGTTTTTATCCAAAAACCGTGATGGTTAGCACACGATTTAGGCTGAAAATTTGCAAAAATTGACATGAAAGATTTTTCCTTAATTTTAGGCCACAATACTTGTAAAAAATATATAATTCAATACCAAAAAGATTGAAGGGTTTTCCGGCTTCTAATATCGTTTTACCTATTTTTTCGGAATTAATTTATGATTAAATAGAAACAAGATTCTAATACTCGTAAATTCAAATTCATAAATCCAATGTGGCTGACATTTGGTTAGATGAACATAGATATTTCACAGAATCTTGTCGCCAAAAATCATGCAAAACTTAGCCGGGACTCCGGAACGCGTTTTTATCTAAAAACTGTTAGGGTTAAGTACACGATTTTGGCTGAAAATTTGCAAAAATTGACCCGAAATATTTTACCTTAATTTTTGGCCACAATACTCGTAAAAAATAAATAATTCAACGCCAAAAAGATAGAAGGGCTTTTCCGGCTTCTAATATCGTTTTTCCTATTTTTTCGGAATTAATTTCTATATAAATCAAAACAAGATTCTAATGCTCGTAAAAACAAATCCTTAAATCCAATGTGGCTAAGATTTGGTTAGATGAACATAGATATTTCAATGAGTCATGTCGCTAAAAATCATGCAAAACTTAATCGAGGCTTCGAAAGTCGTTTTTATCCAAAAACCGTGAGTACACAATTTCGGTTGAAAATTTGCGAAAATTGATATGAAAGATTTTTCCTTAATTTTTGGCCACAATACTCGTAAAAAATATATAATTCAACGCCAAAAATATTGAAGGGCTTTTACGGTTTCTAATATCGTTCTTCCTATTTTTTTCAAAATTAATTTCTAAATAAATCAAAACAAGATTCTAATGCTCATAAAAACAAATCCTTCAATCCAATGTGGCTGAGATTTGGTTAGATGAACATAGATATTTCACAGAGTCTTGTCGTCAAAAATATGCAAAACTGAGTCGGGGTTCCGGAACGTATTTTTATCCAAAAACTGTGATGGTTAGTACACGATTTCGGCTGAAAATTTGCGAAAATTGACCTGAATTTTTTTTTTTAATTTTAGGCCACAATACTCGTAAAAAATATATTATTCAACGCCAAAAGATTGAAGGATTTTCTGGCTTCTAATATCGTTTTACTTATTTTTACGGAATTAATTTCTAATTAAATCAAAACAAGATTCTAATACTCGTAAAAACAAATCCATAAATCCAACGTGGTTGACATTTGGTTAGATGAACATAGATATTTCACAGAATCTTGTCGCCAAAAATCATGCAAAACTGAGCCGGGACTCCGGAACGCGTGTTTATCCAAAAACTGTGATAGGTACACGATTTCGGCTGAAAATTTGCAAAAATTGACCTAAAATATTTTTCCTTAATTTTTTTGCCACAATACTCGTGAAAAATAAATAATTCAACGCCAAAAAGATTGAAGGGCTTTTCCGGCTTCTAATATCGTTTTTCCATATTTTTTTTCGGAACTAATTTCTAAATAAAGCGAAACAAGATTCTAATGCTGGTAAAAATAAATCCTTAAATCCAATGTGGTTGAGATTTTGTTAGATAAACATAGATATATCACAGGGTCTTGTCGTTAAAAATTATGCAAAACTGAGTCAGGGATCCGGAACGTGTTTTTATCCGAAAATCGTGATGGTTAATACACGATTTCGGCTGAAAATTTCAAAAATTGACATGAAAGATTTATTTTAATTTTTGGCCACAATACTTGTAAAAAAATATTATTGAACGCCAAAAATATTGAAGAGCTTTTCTGGCTTCAAAAATCATTTTTCCTATTTTTTTCGGAATTAATTTCTAATTAAATCAAAACAAGATTTTAATGCTCGTAAAAATGAATCCTTAAATCCAATGTGGCAGAGATTTGGTTAGATGAATATAGATATTTCAATGAGTCTTGTCGCCAAAAATCATGCAAAACTGAGTCGGGGCTCCGGAACGCGTTTTTATCTAAAAACCGTGATGGTTAGTACACGATTTGGACTGAAATTTTGCAAAAATTGACCTGAAATATTTTTTTTAATTCTATGTCATAATACTCGTAAAAAATATATTATTCAACGCCAAAAAGATTGAAAGGTTTTCCGGCTTCTAATATCGTTTTACCTATTTTTACGGAATTAATTTCTAATTAAGTCGAAACAAGATTCTAATACTCATAAAAAAATCCTTAAATCCAATGTGGCTGACATTTGGTTAGATGAAAATAGATATTTCACAGAATCTTGTCGCCAAAAATCATGCAAAACTGAGCCGGGACTCCGGAACGCATTTTTATCCAAAAACTGTGATGGTAGGCATCTCAGCCTAACTATTGGTTTTTCTGGGGAATATTCAGATAAAGCTCCAGGAAGAACAGCCGGGTTACTCGAATCGTACACGATCTCGGCTGAAAATTTGCAAAAATTGATCTAAAATATTTTTCCTTAATTTTTGGCCACAATATTCATAAAAAATAAATAATTCAACGACAAAAAGATTGAAGGGCTTTTCCGGCTTCTAATATCATTTTTTCTATTTCTTTCGGAATTAATTTCTATATAAATCGAAACAAGATTCTAATGATCGTAAAAATAAATCCTTAAATCCAATGTGGTTGAGATTTGGTTAGATGAACATAGATATTTCACAGAGTCTTGTCGTCAAAAATCATGCAAAACTAAGTCAGGGTTCCGGAACGTGTTTTTACCCAAAAACCGTGATGGTTAGTACACGATTTGGGCTGAAAATTTGCAAAAATTGACATGAAAGATTTATTTTAATATTTGGCCACAATACTCGTAAAAATTATATTATTCAACGTCAAAAAGATTGAAGTGCTTTTCCGGCTTCAAAAATCGTTTTTCCTATTTTTTCGGAATTAATTTCTAATTAAATCGAAACAAGATTCTAATGCTCGTAAAAACAAATCCTTAAATCCAATGTGGTTTAGATTTGGTTAGATGAACATAGATATTTCACAGAGTCTTGTGGCCAAAAATCAAGCAAAAATGAGTCGAGGTTCCGGAAGGCGTTTTTATCCAAAAACCATGATGGTTAATACACAATTTCAACTGAAAATTTGCAAAAATTGATATGAAAGATTTTTCCTTAATTTTTGGCCACAATACTCGTAAAAAATACATAATTCAACGCCAAAAATATTGAAAGGTTTTTTCGGCTTCTAATATCATTTTTCCTATTGTTTTGGAATTAATTTCTAATTAAATCGAAACAAGATTCTAATGCTCGTAAAAACAAATCCTTAAATCCAATTTGGCTGATATTTGGTTAGATGAACATAGATATTTCAAAGAGTCATTCGCCAAAAATCATGCAAAACTGAGTTAAGGTTCCGGAAGGCGTTTTTATCCAAAAACCGTGATGGTTAGTACGCAATTTCGACTGAAAATTTGAAAAAATTGATATGAAAGATTTTTCCTTAATTTTTGGCCACAATACTTGTAAAAAATATATAATTCAACGCCAAAAAGTTTGAAGGGCTTTTCCGGCTTCTAATATCGTTTTTCATATTTTTTTCGGAATTAATTTCTAAATAAATCTAAACAAGATTCTAATACTCGTAAAAACAAATCATTAAATCCAATGTGGTTGAGATGTGGCTGAGATTTCGTTAGATGAATATGGATATTTCACAGAGTCTTGTCGTCAAAAATTATGCAAAACTGAGTCGGGGCATCGGAACGCATTTTAATCAAAAAACCGTGATGGTTAGTACACGATTTGGGCTGAAAATTTGTAAAAATTGACATGAAAGATTTATTTTAATAGTTGGCCACAATACTCGTAAAAAATATATTATTCAATGCCAAAAAGATTGAGGGGTTTTTTCCAGCTTCTAATATCGTTTTCCTATTTTTTCGGAATTAATTTCTGATTAAATTGAAACAATATTCTAATGCTCGTAAAAACAAATCCTTAAATCCAATGTGGCTGAAATTTGGTTAGATGAATATAGATATTTCAATGAGTCATGTCGCCAAAAATCATGCAAAACTGAGTCGGGGCTCCGGAACGCGTTTTCATCCAAAACTCATGATGGTTAGTACACAATTTCGGCTGAAAATTTGCAAAAATTGACCAGAAATATTTTTCCTTAATTTTTGGCCACAATACTTTTAAAAATATATTATTCAACGCCAAAAGGATTGAAAGGCTTTTCCGGCTTCTAATATCGTTTTCCTATTTTTTTCGGAATTAGTTTCTAATTAAATCGAAACAAGATTCTAATCCTCGTAAAAACAAATCCTTGAATCCAATTTGGCTGAGATTTGGTTAGATGAACATAGATATTTCAAAGAGTCATGTCGCCAAAAATCAAGCAAAACTGAGTCGAGGTTCCGGAAGGAGTTTTAATCAAAAAACCATGATGGTTAGTAAACAATTTCAGCTGAAAATTTGCAAAAATTGATATGAAAGATTTTTCCTTAATTTTTGCCACAATACTCGTAAAAAATATATAATTCAACGCCAAAAAGTTTGAAGGGCTTTTCTGGCTTCTAATATTGTTTTTCCTATTTTTTCGAAATTAATTTCTAATTAAATCGAAACAAGATTCTAATGCTCATAAAAACAAATCCTTAAATCCAATTTGGTAGAGATTTGGTTAGATGAATATATATATTTCAATGATTCTTGTCGCCAAAAATCATGCAAGACTGAGTCGGGGCTCCGGAACGCGTTTTTATCCAAAAACCGCGATAGTTAGTACACGATTTCGGCTGAAAATTTGCAAAAATTGACCTAAAAGATTTATTTTAATTTTTGGCCACAATACTCGTAAAAAATATATTATTCAACGCCAAAAAGATTGAAGGGCTTTTCCAACTTCAAAAATCGTTTTTCCTATTTTTTTCGGAATTAATTTCTAATTAAATCGAAACAAGATTCTAATACTCGTAAAAATAAATCCTTAAATCCAATGTGGCAGAGATTTGGTTAGATGAATATAGATATTTCACTGAGTCTTGTTGCTAAAAATCATGCAAAACTGAGTCGGGGCTCCGGAACTGTAGACACCCATTTTTGTCCTGTATCCTTCAATTTAAATCAATTTATTTCTTAATAGGCGTTAAGGTCACATAGGGGCATTTTGGTCATTCTTGCTCTAAGGTTATTTTGGTCATTTGCATATTTAGGGACATTTTGGTAATTTTTAGTACACTTTTAATTCGGATTAACTAATTCATTTTAGTCATCTTGAAAACCCAAAAAATACTTAATGTGCACTCTTAGCTTTTTTGCATATTTCACGGTTTAATTTCACTTAGTGGTTTAGTATCATTTCATTTTAAATCATACAGCCCAAGCTTAATTTAGATTGCTGATTAATTATCCCTCAATTAAGTATTTAGTTAGATATTGCACAATTGGGATTTGCATTTTGATCAGTAGAGCACTTTTTCTTACTTGGAATGTCTAATTAATCCCTTTAAATCAAATACCATAATTAGAAGACATATTGGAATTTGAAATAACCTCATATAGTATAAACAGTCTGCATTACATATTTCTTAATTTCATACACATCATCATACATCACTCACACTTAAAGTTTGAAAATACAAAAAAAGAATCATTTACATTTTGCATTAGCACTTACGAAAAAATAAAAATAAAAAAAAAAAGAAGAGAAAAAGTCAATCTTCATTCACATAGCATTGCATTTGGCATTTTTTTTCTTTCTCCTCTTCACAAGGTCGAGAAAGATTTGAAATGAACCTTGGTCTTGGAAGTTAGAAACCTGCAGGAGAGGAAGGAAGCACAAAATGTTCCCCATATACAAAAAGGCACATACACCATCAGTTGGTATACATGCGAGCAGAGCGAACAGAGCACTCGTGCTTAGGGAAAAGGAACTTGCTGTCGACTACATCAAGTGCAAAAGATGAGATTTATTCTCACCCTCAAAAAGTTGATGAAGCCATGAAGAAACAGTAACAAACATGTTAGTAAATGACATCAAGTATCAAGCAAAACAGAGGAGAAGCCTATTGACTACGATGCAGCGTTTCAAAATCATATCCCAAGTAAACACCCCATTTCAATGCAATGCAAATTTTGCAGGAAAATATAACAATGGCAGCAGAGCACGAGGTCAGATTCAAACAAAGCAGGCAAGGGGCAATTCGGCATTGGACAAGAGTTCTCAAGAGCAGAAACAATGAATAAAGAGTTGAAGCAAAGTTAAGCATACACAGTTTATACTTAGCAAGCAGTGCCGGTTCAATAAGAGTAAAAGCAAATGGACCAATAGCACATGATTACCAAATCCCAGCAACTTGACAAGGTCATTAGGGTCAGATTCATCAAGAAAATGCAACACATGAGTCAGCAAGACAGGTTCATTATCAACCATAAAGGATTCAGGGCTTAAGCAAAAAAAAGGGGGGGGGGGAGAAAGCACAATAGACAGAATGCAAATTGTGATCAGAATGTGCAGAGCAAACACAAACGATGAACAGCAACATAAAAAAATGATCATTTGACAGATTTGCACTAAACATAAGGTTTCCCAAGCACCACACATGCCAACTTGATATATTTAAACATGCCAAGGACAAGCAAAAACATCCCAGTTCATCATGGCACAAAATATCAAGTAAGGCAGATTCAAAGATAATCAGAGCAATATACCAATGGTATTGAATTTGCAGCAAGCTCAAAAACAGAAACAGAGTCATCGAGCAAGTGGGGATGGCACAGTTAAACAAAATAGGTTCATTGTAAAGGCAAGCATTGGAACAACAAAGAATTTCAGTCCAAGGGCATTTCAATTTAATCATAAGGCAGTTAAGAAAGTGCCCAAGTTCACACGATCATTCAATTCTAGCAGATAAGTTCTTGATTTCATTCTGTTATATAAGGAGTTAGAGAAGAATTTTTACCTTTGAAAAGCCAGCTCAGCAACCAGCGCACCACTCCACACGTGCAACAGCAAAATCGCAGCTCACAAACAGACAAGATTAAGGAATATCTCGCTGCTAGCATCCCAAAATCACAAACAGACAAAAGAGGGATTAAAACAAAAATGGGAAAAAAATAAAAAATAACAAACCGTAAGATCGAGGAAGCAATATACGGTGAGGATCCGAACATAAGGGATATATATATCATACTTTCGAAATAGAAAAGGGGGGCGGAATTTCTAAAAAAATTAGGGTTCTTTGTGGGCTGAGATCTAGGGTTCTTAGCATTGAAAGTCTAGGTTTTTTTCGACATTTTGAGAAAATACGAAAAAATAGGAGGGAAGATTGAAAGAAAAAGGAACAAGGTTTTGAGCAAAGGAATTACCTAGCTTGAGATTCATCTCAAATATTCGCAAGGAATCCTGGATAGATCTCGTTCCTTTTTCCTTCGTTGTCTCGTTTTCCAGTTGCTTCCCTGTTTAGCTCTTAGGTGTCTTCATTCAGATTCGGGGTCTCGGCCTAGATCGCTTTGAGAGTCTGAAGTTGGGGTTTAGAGGAGTCTGGCGATTGCTCTCACTGAGTTACGGTGGTTTAGGTTTCAGGTAGTGTAGTGTGTCGATTTCGGCGTGTTCAGTCTTGGGTTTCGACCTTGTGGGGAGAAAGGAAAAGACTTTAGGCATTTTGGGGACTTTGGTGGTCAGCGTAGCTTTGAACGGTGGTTCTGGTTGGAGAGTTCACTGGTTTGAAGCGTGAGAAGGGAAGAGTCGAGTTTGAAGGAAAGAGACAGGGTTGAGGGAAGAAGAAGAAGAAGAAGATAAAGGCGTGCTTGGACAAAACGGCGGTGTTTTGGCAAAAAGTTCAGGCATTTTCAGCGATTCAGGGGGTAAAGTTGTTACCTTTATCAATTTAGCCCTCATTTATTAATTCAGTTAATCAATTTTTATGCCCTATAGTTTAGTTTATTAAATCTAGTTTTAATCTTGGTAACGAATAAAAATTAGATCTTTATTTTAGGAAGGTTTAATCTTGATAAGTTAGAATTCAAAATATGATATTTCATTAAAAAGATTAGGTCTTGGGAGTCAAGGACGAAATTTGGCCTTTTAGTCCAGGATTTGTGAGTAGGTTTAATTCAAGTTAAGTTCTTGGTTTTTTTTAATTAAGTAAATAATTTAGGTTGTCAATATTTTTAGAAAAAATGAAAAGTGATAGTTAAGCATTCATATTCATGTTTATTTTTCATAAATTGTTGCAAGTTACTATGTGCATTTGAGATCAATTAAAGAGACTCCCGTGATGGGAAAGGCGGGTGGCTTATTCATGCGTGTCTAAGTTTGCTCGCCTTCTCCCGGAGGCTTGGAAATGTCCGGAGATCGTTTACCATTTATTGGGAGGCGATCAAAGGCATTCCTCGTATAATTAATGGGTAATTAAAATTGAAATCGGATTTTCACGCATCATGTGCATCTTTGCATTGCAAGACTAAATCCAGTGATTAATCAAAGATTAAATTTTGAAAGAGATCAAGATCAAGGTGTAAGAAGTAAGAAAGGTGAATCAGTTAATAAGTAACTTAATTCAGGGCAATTAAATGAGTCAGTAATCAACTTAATTCAGGGTAATTAAGTAGTTCAGTAATCAACTTAATTCAGGGTAATTGAGTGAGTCAATAATCAACTTAATTCAGGGTAATTAAGTAGTTCAACTCTAATTCAGGGTAATTAAGTAGTTCAACTCTAATTCAAGGTAATTAAGTGAGTTAATAAGTAACTTAATTCAGGGTAATTAAGTAGTTCAATGAGTAACTTAATTCAGGGTAATTAAGTGAGTCGGTAATCAACTTATTTCAGGGTAATTAAGTAATTCAGTAATCAACTTAATTCAGGGTAATTAAGTAGTTCAGTAATCAACTTAATTCAGGGTAATTAAGTAATTCAGTAATCAACTTAATTCAGGGTAATTAAGTAAGTCAGTAATCAACTTAATTCAGGGTAATTAAGTAAGTCAGCAATCAACTTAATTCAGGGTAATTAAGTAATTCAGTAATTAACTTAATTCAGGGCAATTAAGTAATTCAGTAATCAACTTAATTCAGGGTAATTAAGTGATTCAGTAATCAACTTAATTCAGTGTAATTAAGTGAGTCAGTAATAAACTTTAATTTGGGGTAATTAAGTAGTTCAATAAGTAACTTAATTCAGGGTAATTAAGTTTAGTAAGCAGTAGAGATTACGGAAAATAAAATGGCTTAATTCAGGGTAATTGAGTCAATTAAGAATCAAAGAAAGATAATCAGTAATAAGGGCTTAGTTCAGGGTAATTGGGTCAGTTTAAAATAAAAAGAGAATCAATTGTTAATCAAATCCAAAAAGAAAAGAATAAAAAACCCTTTTCGAAAAATTAAAAAGAGTTTGTGTTTGCATTTGTTCTCTTTGGTTTTTCGAAAGACAAAAATTAATTAATCAAAAAGAGTCTTTTTCTCAAAGTTTTCAAAAGAAGGGGAAGTTCCCGACAAATAATAGTTTTCAAGAAAAATAATTGTTTTAATGGTAAGTTTTAAAGAAAATCTTCGTCGTGAGGAGCCCAAAAAGAGAACAAAATAGAAAAAGGGAAAGTTCCCAACATTCCTATTTCGAAAGTTCAAAACCCATTTTTGCTTGTTTATTTTGCTTAAGTTTAAGAATTAATAGAAGAGTTTAAAGGGCACGAGAAATTTTAGGAATACAGACAACCGATAATAGAAACCCATAGTAGTTCTAAACTAGTCAGTGCCGTCTTTTGACGGGCGTTGTGGGGGTGCTAATCCTTCCCCACGCGTACCCGACTCCCGGACCATAGAATCTCTGGTTAAGTAGACCTTAATTGGTTTAATGTTACCTTTGCCAAGCATAGGTGAATATTAGACTTAATAATTTGATAGGTGGCTAATCACACCTAGGTTAAAAAAAGATTAGTGGCGACTCCATAGCTTTAGTTCTTTAAGTCGTTAAACGGTAGGGTTCGATCGACCCCGGACCCGGACGTTGCGACAATGCTTTGTTCTTAACAAATCTCTAAGCCCTAATAAGGAAATTGATTGTTATGAATGAAAGGGATAAATTAAGCTGGAAAAGAGACCTTTTATCTAATTTGGTAACTTCGGATTTAATTCCAAACAAGCTATCCAATGTTTTCATAATTTTTAAATATCAATGATCCATGTTATTTTTGTCAAGAGGGATATTAATTCTATGTTGGAGGGTTTTCTTTATTTTAATTGTTTTTCTCAATTTATTCACTGCTTTCTGCTTGATTGTTTTCTTTAATTTTCTTGGTTGCTTACTTAGTTAATTTTAATTTTTTGTTTGCTTTAATTTATTTCTACTTTCAAAATTCTTTTCATTTTGTTTGTTTGTTTTAAGTAGAATAATTAGAAAAAGAAGAATATCCTATCTCTCTGTGGATTCGACCCCTACCTGCCCTAGTTATTTTTAGTTAGTAATTGTTGGGATTATTTTTATGATTTGCTGACGACCGATCAAGAAGATCCTTACTTTCGATGGTACCTCTACATTCCAAATCTTTCGTAGCACGGCCTTTTCTTCTTGCCTTGTCTTCTTCAAATTCCCCAGGCTCCCATTCCATAGTAGCATTATGCAAGCTTTGAAACACTCTATAACCACTCCTAGTAGAATGCTGCCCTTTATTGTCATAGTGCCAAATTAAAATATCATGAGGCAGTCTAGAGCTCAAAGGGATGTGTAAAATAGCTTCAGACTCTTTGATGTCGAAGATGCTTTGTATAAATTCTGAATCCCAACTACACCTTCCTTCATTCACCAACTCAAAAACAAGAAGATCATCAGAAATCTTCCCAGAACCCAATTGTGGAATGAAGCCTTGGATTTTAGGAACCCATCGATCTTGGAGAACACAAACACATCGACCATCTCTAATATACCAACACAAACCATAATGGAGTAATTCACGTCCCTTCAAAATACTACGCCAAGTAAAAGATGGTCTCCAACCCAATTTTGCTTCCATGAACGTTGTCCTAGGATAGGAAAGTGCCTTGAGGACTTTTCTAATCAAACTATCTGGATTATGCAAAAGTCTCCATCCCTGCTTGGCAAGCAAAGCCACATTGAAATATTCCATGTCACGAAAACAAAGCCCACCAAAGTCTTTGGCTCGACAAATTCTCTTCCATGTTATTCAATACATATGTCTTTCATCCAATTGCTGCTTCCACCATAATCAGCTAAGCATGCCATCAATATCTTTACATAAGTTTTGAGGAAAGGCAAGACATTCATAGCATATGTGGGAATAGCCTGTAGAACTGATTTTATCATCACCTCTCTCCCACCCTGAGATAGCCATCCACATTCCAGCTTACAATCTCCTTGGCTATCTGTTCTTTTATCTAGTTGAAGGTACTTCGCTTATTTCGACCAACCAAGGTAGGCAACCCCAGATACTTTTCAATTATATTGTGCTCCCCTACTTCTAAAATGGTCTTCGCATCATCATGATCCAATTGCTTCGTGTTCCTGCTAAATAGAACAACTGACTTTTCGAAGTTGATTTTCTGACCCGAGCATCTCTCATAATTCTGTAAATAGTCTTTCACCCGTTTGCTTTCAGCTTTGTTAGCTTTCCCAAAAAGCAAGCTGTCATCAGCAAAAAACAAGTGACTCACTCAAGGGCCACGTTGACTAGCCAAGACACCATTAAGCAATCCCTTCTCCTTCCCTTGGGATAAAAGTGCAGATAATCCTTCGGTAAAAATCAGAAACAAGTACAGTGATAAAGGATCATCTTGCCTTAAGCCCCGTTCTGGCCGAAATTCATCAGTAATATCCCCATTGACAACTACCGGAAAAGAAACAGAACGTACACACTGCATAATCATATCCATCCAACGCCAGGCAAACCCCATTTTAAGCATAATGGCCTCCAAAAAATTCCATTCTACTATGTCATAAGCATTACTCATATCAAGCTTTAAAGCAAAGTAGCCCTGCTTCCCAGAAGTCTCGTGCTTCAAAGCATGCAGTAACTCAAAAGCCACAAGAATATTATCAATAATCAACCTCCCAGGTACAAAGGCACTCTGGAATTCACTAATACAAGCAGGAAGAATAAATTTGAGCCTATTAACTAGCACTATAGAGATAATCTTATACAGAATATTCCAAAGACTAATAGGCGTAAATTGGGTGATATTTTTTTGGGTTGTCAACTTTGGGAATGAGAACGATCTGTGTTTTATTAACAAAAGATAAATCTAAATGACCATGAAAAAAATCTAAAGAAAAATTAGTGACCTCACAACCAACAATATGCCAAAATTTTTGGAAAAAGAAAGCAGGCATACCATCAGGACCAAGACCTTTTGTGGGGTGCATTTGTTTAAGGGCTATAAGAATCTCCTCTAGAGTGAATTCCGTAAGAAGATGTTCATTCATCTCAGCTGAAATAGATGGTTGGACAATATTGACGATTTCATCAAAGTACAATGAACCATTCAAAGTAAAGAGTTTCTGAAAATACCTGGAAGCAATTTCATGTATCTTTGTTGTAGGGATGGCAGCGGTTCGGATATCTGTCAAAATCTCACTATCTGAATCCATATCCGTTTAAAATTTGTGATATCCGTATCCGCCACATATCCGCATATCTTTTAAAACTAGTATCCAAATCCGCTCCGCCGCCACCTGCTATTATCCGTATCCGTTCCGCCTAATCCGTTTAAGAGCGGATATCCATTTAAAATCCGAATCCGAATCTGACTAAACATAATTTATACATAAAATTTTTTTGTCTAAATTGACTTCGACATAATTTATTCCCTAAAAACAAACAAACAACAAGGTTTATGAAGATCAATAAATAAAGTTCACAAATTACAAAGTTCAAACAGCTTTTTGGGTTTTACTTTTTTCTTTTTATTATCTTAATTTTATTTTATTATTACATAATTATTATAATTATTATTATTATTATTATTATTATTATTATTATTATGACTACAATTGCCGGATTGGGCATTTTTAATAGGGTGGGTTTAGTTAGTTTTAATTCAAAGGGGCTTTGTAGATACAACGGATTTGGGCTTCAATAATTAATTCGTTATATTTTGGCTGAATATATATACTATATATTATTTTTAACTACTATAGAAATTACTAAATGGTCAAATTGAGGATTAATGTGGTGCCTCTTTTTGGCCATTTTTTGTCTTTTCACACTTTTCGGATGAGTAAAAAGCCCCTCTATGAGCTTCCCACATTCCTTTTCCTTCTATCCTTTTTCGTAATTACACTTTTCGGATGACTAAAAAGCCCCTCTATGAGTTTCCCCCATTCCTTTTCCTTCTACCCTTTTTCGTAATTACACATTTCCCTTCCTTAATTGTTTTAATTAATGTTTAAGACTTTTAATTAATTGCTTCTAAACCTCAAACCCTTAATAACTTTTAATTAATGTTTTTCTCGCTATTTTCTTTTTTCATCTCACCAACTCAGTTGCTGCTTCCTTTCAGTTACTTGATGCTGATCAATCTTCAGGTTTAGCAAAAATCAAACCTTTCCATCACTCCCCTCTGTTTTCACCTTCATATCTCTTTCCTCTTTCTTCTTCGTCTCCATCCCCTCAACATAGACCGTTCAATATTTTTCCCCTTCTGAATTAAAACCACCATTTGGTCAATGTGAATATTATTATCCAATTAACAGCATATTTTATTACCTCTTTGCACTTCCTATTACTTACAAAAAGAAAAAACATGTTCTTGAACTTCTTAATTTTGCATGTCTAAAAAGTTAGCTTACAAAGATTTATGCAAAGACATAATTAAAACTAATTCATTTAAATAATTGCATTTTTACTGTAACCTTATATAATTCAATCAATTAATCAATCAAGCACCCAGTGACGGATCCAGGAAAATTTTTCAGGGTGGGCAGAACATGTATTATATACATAGACTATAAAAAGTTAGTTTTAAAAATATTTTAAATATATATATTACAAAAGACTTGGATAAAATTCTTTTAATTAATAGTGATAATCTTTTTGGCATGAGACTATTTTTTTGAAACGTAAAAAATTTAAACTTTCCTAAGTAGGACTGAACTTATGTTCTATTTTTGTCGGGATAGAAGTTAGCAGCTCAACCAATCATTTATCGGTCTCTTTATCCCTTTTGTTTTTTAGTTTAAACTAAAAAAAATATTATTGATGGCTCATGGGCTATAAACTATAGGGCACAATGAAGCACAATGAATTGTTGATCAATGAAGGGTTGGCACACATGAGGGTGAGCACCATCCAAAACTATAACAAAATATGAAGAAATTAAGAAATTGAGTGTGGGCACGTGCCACCCTATATAGTGCATCCGCCCCAGCAAGCACCACACTAGAACAAAAAATGTTCTTGGCCCTTATATGATTGATTATATTAATATCCTTATTCAATCAGTTAATAAAGCACCACTCTAAAATAAAGAACGTCCGTAGCGCCAGCGCGGGCTAATATAACTTGTATATATTAAACGGATTTTTGTGGCGGATACGGATTGGATATCCGCTCTAAATCCGTTTATATAAAAACGGATTCGAATAGAGGATATCCGAGGGGTACTATCCGTAACCGCTCTGAATCCGTCACGGATAGTGGTTTCACTATCCAAATCCACTCCGTATCCATATATATATATATATATATATATATTACTATCTGAATCTGTCCTAAACGGATTCGGACGGATCGGATATCCGCCTAGTATCCGCCCACTGCCAACCCCTACTCTGTTGTATCATCAATCTCCCTTCCATCTTCTCCTTCTAAAGTCCTAATAAAATTCTTTTTCTTGTTGTTAGAAGCTTGCGCAAGGACAGTGTTTCTATCCCCATCTTTTAGCCAATTCACCCTAGATCCCTGCATGCAAAAAATTCTTCTTCCTCCAACAACGTATTAATCTCCTCTCTCAATTCATTTTCTTTTTGTATACGAGCATCACTACCATCACCATCCCCTAATTTCTTAAGAGCATCATTCATCAATTCTCTCCCTAAGCTTCGAAAACTTACTAACATAATTCACCTTTAAAACACGCCTAAGATGTTCAATACGCCCCAAAAGATCCATACCATTAATTGAAAATTCTCATTCATCAACAATTTTTCCCTCACAATTAGACTCTCTACACGAACCCGTTTTAAAGTATTGTCGCTTACACCGCTTGGGTTGCTTCTTTCTTCTTTTTTAACAAACCATACAAGTGTTGATCAAGATTGGAGAATGGTCCGAAACACTTGATACCAAGTGATATCTTATTAATTTCTAATGTGCAAGCCAAGTACATTTATCGCATAGATAGATGGAGTACTTTTTATTTCTCTGAAATTTTGAAATCAGCAGATATATTTATGTTAAGAGTAGGTCAAGTGGTCGAAATGAAACGATAGAAATATATATATACAGTTATATATACGCACATATATATTATACAAATGTTAGAATTTAGAAAAGACAAACGGTTTGTTTTCAATTAAAATGAAACAGAATTAAGAAATTGACAAAAGTAGGAGTAAAAAAAATTATCCGAAAGATAATCCACAGGAAAATGTGCACCTTTCAAATTGGGAATTGGCAAGTATGCAAGTTGCTGGGTTGCACCCGACAGGTACCCAATTGGATGGAACCCTAAGTCACAAACCTTACTGTCACGGGTCTAATTCAAAGCTTACGTAGTAAAGTTGGAGAGGTTAAGAATAAGAAGACGACTAATGCAATTGGTTTCATTTTCATTTTAATTTTCATTTCAAAACAATCCTCAAATATTTCCTTTTCTTGTCCCAATCTTCCTTTTAATTCAATTTTTCACACTCTTTAATTTTGCCTCTCTCCTTTTCCCTGTTGTTGATGCAGAAGAGGCAGAGGCCAATTAAAGGCCACTGCCAATGCCTTATATATTTTTCAACAATGATATATATGTTTTACACACAAACATATGCTTCTGGAAAATTTTGTTCATTTTATTAGTCATTAGTAATATAATATATTCTCATGTCATGATTCGAATTCATGGGCATAAGTTCTAGTATTTCTATCAAAAAGCCAAAGTCAAGAGTACTTGAGAGTTTATTGCCAAAAAAAAAAGAGTACTTTTTTTTTGTTCAAGGAAAAAAAAAGAGTACTTGAGAGTCGAGAGTACCTACTTTTTTATTAAATTTATTTTTTGGCCAATGGCATCTGCAAATGATGCCTAAAGAAAAGAAAGGGCATTATACATTAATGATTAACATAAAGGTTTTTTAAGCACTAATAAGCCCTCTTTTTTTAAACTTGCAAACTCTTGTCACTTCATATACTCCCTCTGTCTTATTTTATAAGTCCCTTTTAACTATATTATCAAGATTAAGAAAATTAGTTATGGCTCAAAATTTTGTGTAGTTTTATATTGTTTTTCTATTTTTACCCATGTACTCTTTCCCCCACTCACTCTCTCTCCTCCTACTCACTTTCTTAACTATCCTACCATTTTCAAGGCTAATTTTGGAAACAACTTATAAATATGCATTGGTTTAGAAAGTAGACTTATATTTTGAGACAAAAAAAACTTCTAAAAGGGGACTTATAAAAAAGGACAGAGTGAGTATATCATAACAATAATTAAACCAATATCGGAACCAAAAGAAAAATTAATCCAAGACATTGGGAATGACGATTTTATATTCATTTGATTGTATGACTTAATTAAAGGGCAACTTGATCTTTGAAGTGTTAAGCCAACCCCGGCCTTCAAACTAAAGTAAAATTCAGTCAAAATATGCTGATAAGATTTTTATTTTGCTTGCTAGGTTTTAATAAGTGGAGCTTCAACTTCATATAACTTGTGAATGGGAGTAAGTAAAAAAAAATAAAAAAAAAAAAAGGAGATAGGGAAAGGAAAATGTTTACTTGCATGGTTTAGGCAATAATTAAAATTAAATAGCATCTTCCTTCCGAGCATAAGTCATAATTATTTTATGAAATTTTTAAAAAAAAAAAAAACAGAGAGCTAATCCTAATAAAAACTTTGTTTTTGAGATGTGAACAAGGAAGAAGCTTTATGTGTGGCATTGAATTGCTTCTAAAGAGGGCAATCCCAAAATGGGTTTAGCCAAATATTGCCAACACCATGTTCCATTATAAGAATTAAAATTAAAATAAAAAGAGTGAGAGAGAGAGAGAGCTACTTAACCCAAATGAACCAAAGGAAGCTACTTAACCCAAATGCGAAAGGCGAAATAATATTTAAACAAACGAAATTAAAAGGGAGGGGCTTTATTTATGTAGATTATTATTACTATTATAATTTTTAGAGCACAAAGACATTTTCCACTTAACAACATTTTTTACTCAAAACACAATAATTGCAGCCTTTGACGTTTCTCTCTTACTCCTTAAAACCCTCTTCAACATCCACACGCAAACTCCTTTGACTCTCAACAAAAGAAAAATATTAGTAATTTAAAATAAAAACTTTTAAAAGAAAAAAAAAAAGAAAGAAAGAAAGAAAGAAAGAAAGGCGAACGAAAGGAAAAGAAAAGAAAGGAAAGGGGCAAACAAAAAATCACAGCCGCAATTTGGCTTACGAAAGCCAACTTTTTCTTTCCATACACAAGTGGGGCGTGAGCTTTGCTTGTGGGAATCTCATCTTTTTATTTTTCTATTTTACGAAGATTTCTTAGTTTCATTTTTTTCTAATTAAGTCCTCGCAATTTTATAAAATTGTCGAATAAGGAGTTTCCCTTATCCCTACGGAATTAGGCTTCTTTATTGTCAATGTTTGAGGCTCCGGTTTAACAATCTCAACTGTCCCACGTTACCCATTTCATCTTTCCTTTCTCTAAACTACCCCTACTCTTTTACCCATTATTTCAATTCTGCCATTCTTTTTTTTTTTTCTCTCTCTCTTTCAATTATTTTAAATTTAAATTAAATTAGTACTAGTGTTAGTATTTTTTTAACAGAAACATCCCTTTTCTATTCTCTATTTTTAATTAAATTAAATTAAATTAAGTACTGGTGTTAGTATTTTTTTAACAGAAACATCCCATTTCTATTCTCTATTTTTAATAATTTAGGAAGGGTGCTTAAGACTATGCGAGTGACATGGGATGGGATCCAATCTTTCCCTTCTCTTCTATTTTTTATGATTGAGTGCTTGAATGCTTTTATGTTGAATGGTTTTTTTTAAGTAAACATTACATTATTTTAGTTGATGCCTTAGAAACACTTACCTGCACAATTGGCCTTTGATATTTTATTTTACAACAATGCACATGGTTTATAATAGAATTTTGATATTTGCACTATTTTGGTGTATTGGAGTGGAGGTGGAGTTTATACATAAAAATATTACGAAATTTTTAAAAAAAAAGTATATCTTTGAATAGTTACAACTTACGGATTATATTTTTCATAACTACAAAATTTGGGATGGAAAATCTTTTTTGAGATAAGAATCATTTTCATTTCTTGAAGAGATTCGGATTACAAACGCACATTAAGACCCATACACCGTTACATGATTAGCTACATTACCGAAACGCTAATCTATGAGCCAATAAATCCCTTCCCCAACAAACAAACCCAGTGAAATCTCATTACAATTCAAATAAATCTCTATGCCCAAACATTTAAATGAGAATTTAACCCAAACTAGAAACTATATCTTAAATGAACTATACTTACCTACCAAATAAACAAACAAATTACAAATAAACTCACATTCCGTGAGAGTTGAACCTAAGACCTCATGGTCTAGGTAGACTGAAACTAAAAGTCCAGTACTCTACCATCAGGCATTTTTAAGTGTAATTTTTAAAAAATGATTTTGTTTTATATATTTTTTATAAATAATGGTAAAACTTTAGTATTTGTTGACTAAAAATGAACATCTAAATGGGGACGGAGGAAGTATATTAGTTTCTGTAATAATGATACGTATAATAAATAGTGGAGCAGGAAAAAGAGAGTATAATTTGGTGTGAAAATGGAATTATTATATAATTAAATGAGAAATGAGAAAAAAGCAAAAGAAAACAGCAAAGAGCTTTGTAAGGGTAATTATGTGAAAAGGGAAGGAAGAGAGAGATTGTTGAGAGAGGAGAGCTCTCCTAAAAATAAAAATTTTCCAAATAAAAATTTTCCATCTGATGATCCAAAATAGTGAGACAAGAAGATTTAGGAAATCTTGAAATGGGGCATCACTTTGAAGGTGGCATTTTTGTCAGTTACCCTGTATCCGACGTGGGTGCCCGTCGTTTTGGAGGCAAGTAGGGTCCCTTTACCTTTATTCCCTCACCCACCTCCCCCCCCCCCCCCCCCCAACGAGGTTCAACACTTTCTGACCCTTTTACCCTTTCTTCTGCCCTTCAAAATTCAACTCATATATATTTCTCCTCTCCTTTCTTTTCAAGGTACGGACTTTTGATTGATTAATCCGATAGATTTAGAGCGTTTTTTTTTTTAACCAAAGATAAATTTAGAGTTAAGTTATTTATATTCTGCAGATAAAAAAATAGCTTTTCACCATAAAGATAATACCAAACAATTCATGATTTGTGTTAAAAGTTAGTTTTGACAGGCAAAGTCAATCCAACCCGAAAAACTATTATTTAGATGCGTTTCAAAAGTGTTTTTAAGCATTAAATTATCCAAATCACATAAATTATTTTTTTCTCTCCTTTTAAACTTATATCCTATTAAGTCATTTTACTTTTCTACCACACTTTCTCAAATTAATACCAAACATTAATTACAATTTTCTACCACAATTTTAAAAAACACTTCTTAAAAGTATTTTATCCAAATCGAGTTTTTCTAAATTGCAACCGTAATACCAAACTAAACTTTACTCATATTTTGTTTAATCACAAGACTTGAACTAAAATCTTGTTTAAGCAATCGAATTTCTTCTGTAAAATAAAAAAGACAATATCATTTTATTCCTACTTATATATAACTATTTCTTAGTAGAAGAGACCTTATTTAGTGTCTCAATTTAACATATATAATAGTAATATACAGATATTAATCCAAATCTAAATAATATATAATAGTAATATACAGATATTAATCCAAATCTAAATAAAATGAAAAAACTATATATACTCTATACTAACTAAAATGTAAGCCAATGTCAAATGGACCGACCCTATTCTTTTATTATGTGAAGAATCTCCGGCGCTTAGTTATTTACTAATTTATTTTTATGTTAAAAGATTTCTCCCAATCGTACAAGTAATAGTCTGGCGTAGATTTGATAAGCTTAGTAATAATATTATTATTACATTATATATTATTATTATTATATATATATATATATATATATATATTATATGTAATCGTGTTTTGATGCCGTATAAAACAATTGTAGCCTCCAATTTTGCTTATCAAATATCATTTCATTTCTCTTGATAATTTTCCTTCTATTTCATAATTAAATATTGTCAAGATGAAATTCCCTAATGTTGGATTGGAGAAATTGTTAGGTGGGATGGACCCACCATGTCATTAATGGGACTAACCAATAGAATTTTGTCATGTCAAATGAAATCTTTAAATTTAGACACGATTTTAGCCCCAGGTTTAGCCCCCTTTTAAAACAAATCCTATATAAAGGGTAAGTCCCCAAATTTGAGATTTTATTGGGATAGAGTTTTAGAAAATTGATGAGTTGTCTTCATATTATTGGTCGGTCCCATAAATGACGTGATTGGTCCGTCCCACCTAATAATTTCTCGTTGGATTGGTTGCATCAAAATCTTTCAGCGATTTTATGCCTTGATTTGGTACCAAACTTAATTTAGGATGATCTTCTTAACGGTATCAAAAATAATAGTGATCAATATAGTTACTCACAGGTTGATATATAAATTATGGGAGAGGATTCTCTCCACTACTAAAAAATAGTGGAGAGGTCCACTGATTTTGAAACTCTAATCTAATGGCTCATACAAAGCCACATCACACCCTTTATAATTCATCCAAAACTCAGTGTTTTAGCACTGGACGCCGTTATCATCGTTTCCCCGATCCCCACCCTCCCCTAGTGCTTCTGCTCTCCTCTCCAATGTCTTGGGTTTATATGAAAGTTGTACACCAGTTCAAGCTTCTTCTCCTTTCCATAGTTTTCTTAACTGATTGCTTTCTCTCTCTCTCTCATTTCATTCCCAATCCAACTATGACCAAGCTTCAATTCACCCCACATTCAAATTCAATATGTAATTTATTCATGTTTTAGATCATCTCTCCAATCTCCTTGATAGGTCTTTACCTCCAAATTTGGTGAGTGAATTGGATTTAAAAAGGAATAAGGAGTAATTATAAAATGCAACTTACAAATTAGGATTTTTTTTTGGAAATCAACTTACTTGGGAATTAACCAAGTGTAGATCCAAGTGTATGTCCTTACGCCTACACTAAAAAAACAAGAACAGTCTTATAGTTTTGTTTTTTGTCTACAAGTTGCGGAGGAGAAGAGAAGAAAGTAAGATTGAGATTACTTGGAGTAAGAAGTTGAAACCACTAGATATGAACCGTGGGAAGATAGAGCTCTTTTTTTCCTTTTCCTCTTCAACTTGAGACAAAAAGAAATACAAAAGGAAAATTAGGAAGATTTGGGTATGGATTTGATTATGAGGGGAAGGAGATACTGATGAAGAAGGAACAGATCACTTGGTTACTTTCTACATATGATGGCTTCTAAAAAATTTTGAATTGCAATTTATAATGGCCAAAACCGAAGTATGAACCTCCTGTTATTTCAAAAGTGTTATTCCTTGTTTCTTTTCAAGGCCAAAGTTACTCAATAAATTTGGAAGTAAAGACCCAACGAGAAGATTAAAAGAAAGATTTAAGACTTGTAATTAAATTAAATACAAAAGAGAAACAATTGTTTTGAATGTTAGGATGAACCGAAGCTTGGGCATGGCAAAATTGAGAACGAAAGGAGAGAAAAAAAACAACCGATTGAGAAAATCTATCATGAAGAGGAAGAAGCACGAACGGTTTCATACAACAAACAGAGAGAGGAGGAGCAGATAAATCAGAAACAGAAGGTGATAGCCTAAAGGGGAAGACGGATAACGGCGTTAAAGCATTAAAAGTTTGAGTTTTAGATAAACTAGAAGGGGTGACGTGGCCTTTTATAGGCCATTAGATTGAGACTTTATGATCAGTGGATCTCTCCACTATATTCTAGTAGTGGAAAGAATCCTCTCCCATAAATTAGTAGGGGTGTGCAAGTTTCGGTTGAATTGAATAAACCGACCAAAACCGATTGAATTCGGTTGTTTCGAAACAGTTTATTCGGTTGAGGTGTCAGTTTATTTGGGTTAGCGGGTCGGTTGTCGGTATGGTGATGGAAACCGAAACCGACCCGAGAAACCGAAGGTGAAAATATATATGTTTAGTTTTGATCTTTTAATTTTAAATATAACATATATTTTATTATAAATTAAAATTTTGAAAATATATAAATATATATATATAACATTAATAATCAGAAAATCAAAATATATATTTCTAATTTAGATTTATCTTAATTCTAAAATATAAAAATATGTAAACTAAATAAAAAGAAAACTAACTAAAGTATATTCCATTCTAAACCGAAATCGACCTGAAATCGCCTAACCGACTACCTTCGGTTTTCATCGGTTCCTATATATAAATGGGTCGGTTTCGGGTTTCTATAAATATGTGTCAGTTAAGTTTGAAAACCGACCCGAAAAACCGAAACCGGCAATTTGCACACCCCTATAAATTAGCCGCTCTCCTCTCTCTGCTTCTCTATCCTAGTTCTTTTAGTTCTCATTAGTGCTTCGACTACTCCTCATCCTTTTTGGTTGTCACGCCAAGGCGGAGGAGGAGGATTTTGTTTTTATTATTTTCTTTGTTTTTCAATAAAGGATTCAGATCTACAGATCTATTATTTGAGTTTGTTTTTGAGTC
Organism: Corchorus capsularis; assembly: GCA_001974805.1. Classification (NCBI taxonomy): domain Eukaryota; kingdom Viridiplantae; phylum Streptophyta; class Magnoliopsida; order Malvales; family Malvaceae; genus Corchorus; species Corchorus capsularis. The sequence goes on from AWWV01012880.1 coordinate 60,202, forward strand.
GGTTTGAATCAGTTTGTTTTTTCTAGTCAGTTTCGATTCTAGTCTTAGTTCTTTTCGAATCTGAGTTATCGAGTCCGAATTTTATGATAGTTTTAAGCATAATCAACCTTTTATATTCAGATTTGTGGTAATATTATTGTAATTCTTTTCTTTTGGGTGCTAAGGAAGAGATTTGTCCATCGAATCAATCACTTGATCATCGTTGATCAAAGTTTTTTGTTTGGAAAATCAAGCGACAACAAGGGGGTGATGGGCGTGATAGTGAGACATCAACATGATTCACGACATGTGTTTTGAATTTTTAAGGAAGATTCAGTTCTTCAGGTGCAAAAAGTAATCGATTACAGGGTTTTACTGAGATTTGATGTAACAGGGGATGCTATTTCTAAAATTATTGTAAAATCAGTTACATGAAAGAAAGTTATCTATTTTTCAAAAAAAATTGATATATAAATTATTTTTAAAATATAAAGTCATGCTAACATCTTTCATATTTGACTTATAGAGCTTTTGCATCATATTGCATGTAATAAATATATTAAAGTATGTACTTTTATTTATAATATAATAAAGTCACAACTATAAGTAGAAATTATAATCTTTATTAAGTATTAACTAAATAAGAATTTTAACAAAAAAAAAATCGAATAAGAGTACTCGATTAATCGACTATGTCTATCTTCTTAGCATCACGACTTCAAATTCAATATGTTTATTCTTGTAGTGCAAACTAACCGATTACTTATGTTAAAAAGCTTGAACAATGTATTTGTTTGAAGGGGTAATTTATCTATCAGTTGTCATTGGCATTAGGCATACAATACGATGCTTGCGAATTCCGTAATGATGCAAGCAAAATCGCAAAAAGAATATTGAGATCCTTTGAATCAATTCATCTGTCAATTCATTCAAAGACTAAAATTCTTAATCCACAAATCAGTTTCAAAGTGAATATTTCGGGTTTTCATCTTAAAAAATTGCAAACTATATTTAGTAAATCCAAAAATAACAGTGTGATCAAAAACTTGAGGGGGCTAATTGAGAAAAAAGAAACCTTGGGAACATTTCGTGAAAGTGTTGGTCTATCCAGAAACCAACGGCTAACAATATTTTTGTTCCCCACGGCGGAGGGGACCGACCTTTCACAACGATTCGCCTTACGAAAGGGCTTTTGTGAAGGTTATTTCCGTACTTTTACTTTACATCATCACCTTATTATTATTAGTAAGTATAGTAGTAGCCATTTAAAGATCCTGGTGAGCTCCAGCTGTAACTATGTGACATAAGGTGATTTCACCCATACGAGGCTCCAGCCTTTATTATAATACTTAATTACGAAAATACCCATACAGCACCGTCCAGGGATTTCAGTAGGGAAAGGGTAAAGTGGTAATTATGAGAGAGCATAATTAGCTTTTTTTTTATTTTTTTTTTCTAACCATAAACATAATATAGAAATTGGTTACATCAGGAAATAACCCTCTTTCATTCCAAATCTTACTCAATTTGATTTCGAATCTTTCTAATAAGAAAATAATCTCAAAATTTAATCACTGAAGTGTCCAGCTTTAACCACAGAGATATCTCCTAAGAGAAGAGAGAATAGAGGAGAGTGTGGAGTAAATAAATTAATGAAGAAAAAGTAAAGATTCTGGTGGTGCCTGGTGCGCAAGGAAGGAAGGGGCGAAAGCGTTGAAAAAGGGATTTAACAGCTACGGTTATTCCCATTCCCATACATAAAAGAGTAAGGCGTGGTCGAATAGAACAAAGCTTAAAGTTTAGACTTTAGACGCATTGGGTACCGTTTGCATTAAAAACTTTAACCTTTTCGAAGAGATTTATTTTTATTTAATTCAACATTTGTTAATTAAAAGGTTTGTTAAAACTTAAAATATAATAAACACCAAGAGCCAAGAGGAGAGGAAGGAGGAGTTTGAGTCTTGTTTACGCCAACGGCCTCGTCCTTATTCTATTCTCCCTCTCACCCTTTTCCTCTTCAACACCCCATTACTATAAAAAAGAAGCCACACTTTCCCTCTCAAATACCCATCTGACTCTGCCCTTTCTCTCTCTCTCAAGTTACAACTTTTCCTTTGTATCCCTCATTTCTTTCTCTTTTGTTTTTCTTGTTCTTGTTCTTGTTCCCCTTGTTGATATTCTCTCTCTATTGCTACTTTCAAAGGGAGTATATATTATTATATAATATCTAAAGAAGGCAAAGTGGGATGGATGGTTGAATTGTAGGGTGAATTGGGTGTTTGAAGACTCTTCCTTTTATTGTTTTGTTTTGAGCTGAGCCTAAGTGTAGGGTTGTTGTTTTGTTTATAAGTTGGGAAGATGGAGAAGCTTAATTTTGTAAAGAATGGGGTGCTTAGATTGCCTCCTGGGTTTCGATTCCATCCTACAGATGAAGAGTTAGTGGTTCAATACTTGAGAAGAAAGGTGCTTGCTTGGCCGTTGCCTGCCTCTATCATTCCTGAAGTCGATGTTTGCAAATCTGATCCTTGGGAATTGCCAGGTTGGTTGTTAATTATAGTTAATTAGCCTATACCAACATAGAGTACTAATTAAAACAGAATTTAACAAGTAGCTCATCCTCATGACATGGTATATATGGTTTTACAATCAGGTGATTTGGAGCAAGAGAGGTACTTTTTCAGCACAAGAGAGGCCAAGTATCCCAATGGGAATAGATCCAACAGAGCAACACTTTCTGGGTATTGGAAAGCCACCGGAATAGACAAACAGATTGTAACTTGTAGGAGCAACCAAGTGGTACTGGTGGGGATGAAGAAAACTCTGGTTTTTTATAGAGGAAAGCCCCCTCACGGCTCTAGGACCGACTGGATCATGCACGAATACCGCCTTGTTCACACCAACGCCCCAAATCAAATCTCCCTAACTCAGGTCACCTCTCAGCTCAATGGAATTTCCACAAACACATTGTTTGCATTATTTTTTTACTTATATTATGTATGTCTATTCTATCTTAATTGGTGAATTAAATTAAATGGGTTAATTAATTTGTTGTCTTTAAAACTTGTGCAGCAGGCGGTTCCTCTGGAGAATTGGGTTCTTTGCCGCATATTTTTCAAGAACAGATGTACTAGTCGTCATCATAATCATCATAATAATACTAAAAATGATTGCACCATGCAATCTTGCAACGACAAGAAACAACCGAAAACTGGGCCTGTTTTTTATGATTTCCTGACCAAGGAAAGGACGTCGACGACTGACTTAAATCTTGCCCCATCATCTTCCTCCTCTGCCTCCAGTGGGATCACGCAAGTTTCCCATAATGACACTGATGACCACGAAGAAAGCAGTAGTTGCAATAGTTTCCCTTACTTTAGAAGAAAACCTTAGAATTTTCGCCAAACCACAATTTCACATTTGTTTTTTGTTTTCCTTTTTCCCTCTTTTCATGCCTGGCCTCTGTATCACTCGTTGGACTTCTTCTTCTGATTACCCAATCAGAATAACCTTCCTTTTTTTAAAGAGGAAAAAAAAGTAATCTAGTGTCAGTTTGGAAATTTAAGTCTTTGCATCTCTCTTTGTCTGTGATTTATCACGCAGCAGAAAGAGATATAAGTATCAAGAGAAACAAGGAAAGAAAATTGAAAAAGGATAGAATTCGGCATTTTATTATTTATATATATATATTTTATATAATACTAGTATATGAAGAGCAAAAAAGTATTCTCCAAATTTCCAAAAAAAAGTAATCTAGTTTCATGTTTTTTTTTTGGGCATTTTACAAATGTTCTTTTGTTTCCCTAAATTAATAAAACCTATTACATGCTTTCAAGTTCAAACATTGCTTTGCTATATAATACATGCAGAGCAAAAACTATAACTTGTTTACTTTACAAAAAAAGGCAAAATGATTTTTAAGCAAATTAGAGGAAAGCAAAATAATCAATAAATGGATGAGGCGCACAGAAAAGAAAAGAGAAACTTGAATCAAGTTATTCCATTTCATTTTCGGGGAGCACAAGAATAAGCATAACGTGTTTGCAAATCAGCATTTGCACGAGGTGAAAAATCAGCTTGAAAAGAAATGGAATGACACTATTTCTCTTTTAGATATGGAAGGAAATGGAATGGAATCTCCCAAAAACTATGAGCCGGCGGCACCAGGTTCCTAATCTTCCACTTCACTCCATTAATCTATCATTGTAAAATGAGCTCCATCATTTTATTATTATACCATATTAAAACAGACATTCTGGTCTGGGAGTGGGAATATATATATGGAGTATATTTATGCTTTTCCAGCATTCTTTAACTACTGTCGCGTACTCAACAATATAAACTCATACAAGAATACAAGCAACAGGACAGAGTGGGTCTAAGGTTGTAATTAGAGAAAACAGAGTTAACTAAAAATTTGAAATTTCAAGACTAGTTCAATCTAGTTGGTTCAAGTTATATTTATTAGAGATTCTTTCAGCAAGGATGGTGGAATTTTGACAATGGAGGAGTTTTGAGGGTCCAATCCAACTGTCCTTGATCTTACTCCTAAATTTCCATCTTATCACTTTTTTTTTTTTTTTAATTTTACTTGTCATTTGTCAACCTCAAGCAAATATATGATTTTGCTTGCAACACTCTTCCAAAAGATTAAGCTCTTAATTTGATTTAATCATATATATATTCACCCTAAAAGAAGTTAATAATCAGATCAATGACTTAATTTTTCAAGTTGCTTGTACATAAAGAAATGTATGTAGACCCTCTTCTCTAACTTTTCTACCCAATACAAAATATTTCTTGCTTTTCAAATTTTGTTGCTCAACACATCTTATAGCCCAAGAGGTTTTTTCACAGTAAGATTCTCCCACTATTGTCCGACTACCCCTGCAGTTTTGACTTCAATTATATACAAAAATTGTTCTACTACTATAATTCTTAAAATATTAATTAATATATTGTTTATATATGTATAAAATGTACACGTGTCTTGCATGCAAGGGAGCATGATGAACTTTATAGTTGACTCACTCTTTGATAATTAAACCTTAATAATACTAATAATAATAGCATGAGCTGAAAAATACATGTTATTATCAGATTATATGATAATCATCCATTGAGTTGTTGATTTAAACAGGTAAATTAATGCAAGTAAAAAGATTAGTAATAATAATTTTATATAAGGTGGGTTGTCACTCACAGGAGAGGTTAAAGGAGTGGGCCATGAAGCTTTATATGATTGCCAAGTGGATGCCAGACAAGCTCAGGACGGCATAGATTAATAATCTTGATTAACAGTCTAATCATCCATAATAATTGAGGTATTTGCTATGCTATAACAGGAAGGGCAACACAAGAACTAATTTTAAAAATAGTTTTATTTTAAAATAAAAATGGATCAGAAATGAGATGACCCCAAACAAAAAAAAGCATATAAATATAAGCCGACCAGAGTTTTCTTGTGACAATGGTTTATAGAATTAGCTCAGGCTGTTGGAGTTCTTCACGTCACTTTTGTATATGTATAAACTTCATTTTCAATGATATGAAAAAAAAAAAACGAGAGAGAAATAGAAATAGAGAAGAGATTTATATATATTTACAAGTTAAGTTTTTTCGAACCAGACTCAGTATTGGTGTACAACTTTTTGTTTTCTCTATTCATATGATTCGAACCCGAGATCTTACTTAAAAACAAGTGTCAAACCATGAAATCAATCACTTGTCGGTAGAATATTATCCCTCTTTAAAATAAAATTTTTCCTACTTCAAAGTTTAAGAGTAAGACGGATTATTTTATCTTTAAGATTAGGGTAAAATTTAGGAGTAAGATAGATTATCCTATTTTTAAGATTAGGTAATGTAAGGGATACATGACCAACTTATCATTCATCTTAAATTCAATATTTGATTTGTAAAGTTGTTACACCAGATAGTTTGGTACACTAGATAGCTCTATGTATTTGACTTATACTCAAACTCATGTATTTTATAAATACCATGTAATCAATTAATGAAGATATGTTTTTCCTCTCATTTTCCATATTAAGCTTCTAGCCTTAACCGACATTGAATCTCTATATGGTATCAGACTTTTTCCAAGCTAAAGCTTGATTGATCCTGGTTTTTCTTTCTTCTCATCAATGGTTGTTGCAAACACCACCACACCCCAACCCATCTCCATCAACGCTACTGCTCAGTTGCCATTGAAACTTACCTCCAAATATTTCTCTTCCTGGCGTGCCCAATTTGACGCTCTTCTTCAAGGTTTCGACCTCGCTGGATTTGTTGATGGCACTCATGCCGCACCACCCAAAGAAGTGACCAAAGATGGTCAAACGATTCCCAACCCTAACTACGCCTCTGGCTTCGGCAGGACAAACTAATTCTTCATGGCATAATTGCGTCCACTTCAGAATCAGTGCTACCATATGTAGCTTCTTCCAAAACTTCTTATGATGCCTGGCAAAAGTTGCTCAAATTGTATGCAAAAAAAACTCGATCCAGAATCATGGATCTCAAGAGTTCTCTTACCTCCACCAAAAGGAATAATCAGCATGTGGCAGAGTTTCTTCAGAAAATGAAACATATTGTCGATGAATTACATCTTACTGGCATCGTGGTTGAAGAGGATGATCAAATCCTTTACATTTTGAATGGTCTTAGGCCTGCATTCAGAGAGATTTCAACCGCAATTCGAGCTCATGAAACACCAATTTCTCTTGAGGAGCTCCACGACAAACTTGTTTCCTTCGAACTTTTTCTCAAATAGGAAGCTGAAAATCCTACTATACAAGTACTATGGGTGATCATTGGGTCAGTTTCGGGTCAATCGGGTCAGTCGGGTCGGTTTCAACAAAAACCGAAATTGTAATATATCAACCGACAACCGACCCGATTAAATGGGAAACCACCAAAACCGAAACCAATCGGTTTCGATCGGTTTGGGTCGATTTTTAGGTTTGAATTTTCAACAATTGAAAATTATTTTCTTATTAAATAAAATATATTACATATTAAAATAAAAATGATTTTCGGATATTATATATATAAAATATATAATTAAAATTAAAAAATATATAATATAACTAAACCATATGTGCAAAACGACGTTGTTTTGCACTTTCGGTTTCTCAGGTCGGTTTCGGTTTCAAATTTCATACCAACCGACCCAATAAACCATCAAAACCGACTTCTTCAACCAATTGACCCGACAAACCGACTCAACCAACCCATTTCACCCAATTTCTAATCGGGTTGGGTCGGTTTCTCGGTTGACCCGATTTTTGATCACCCCTAACAGGTACCTACTGCTAATATAGCAAAACGTGGTTTTTCTCCAAATTTTTCTAACAATTACTGCAGAGGCAAGTCTTTTGGCTCCAATGATAACAACAAGCTCATTTGCCAAATTTGTGAAAAAATCGGCCATTCTGCCAAACAATGCCGCAAGGGAAATCCTTTTTCACTTCACATCCTATCGCAACTGCAAATTATGCCAACGCTTTGCAATCTAGAAAACGTGGTGTTTGGACTCTGGTGCTTCATATCACATTACAGCAGATCTTAAGAATCTTGCCATCTTTGCAGAGTATGATGGTACTGACGCAATTCAGATAGGTGATGGAAGAGCTCTGTCCATAACTCATTTTGGTGATACTGAGCTTACCTCTTCTGCTTATTCATTCAAACTGCGGGAAGTATTATGTGTGCCTAAAATTGCTCAGAATCTCATTTCTGTTCGAAATTTTGCAAAGTAAACAATGTCTCTGTTGAATTCGATGCTGACAAATTTTTGGTTAAGGATTTGCAAACTCGAGCAGTGTTGTCGCGGGGGTTGAACGTGGATGATGTCTATCAATTTTCTTTTAGTTTCCAGCCAATAAAGCCTTTTGCTTTGTCTTCTGTTCGTGTTTCTACCCAAGACTGGCACAAACGTCTAGGTCATCCTTCCAAGCTTATTCTCAGTAGAGTCATCAAGGATTTTTCCCTGCCACATTTGTCCAAAGATTTTCATTCTTGTAATTCCTGCGACTGCAAAAAAAGTCACAAGCAGTCTTTTAGAGTGTCATCTTTAACTAGTTCCAAGCCTTTAGAACTTGTCTATACAGATATTTGGGGTCCAACACCTATTACATCATTTGCTGGTCACAAATATTATGTAGTCTTTGTCGATCACTATTCAAAGTATATTTGGTTGTTTCCATTAAACAAAAGGTTAGATCTCTTTCTGCTGTTTCTTAAGTTTAAAGCTGTGGTTGAAAAATTCTTTGACACAGCTTTTATTACTTTATATTCCGATGGGGGCGGAGAGTATGAGAAAATAAATCAATTTCTTAGACCAAATGGTATTTCCCACCTACAAACACCTCCCCATACTTCCGAGCACAATGGTTTTGACGAAAGACGTCACTGCCACGTAGTTGAAACTGGATTAACTATCCTACACCAAGCTTCTCTTCCTCTCCAATTTTGGAGCTATGCCTTCCAAACCGCTACATACCTCATTAACCATTAACCGCATGCCAACTCCCACAATCAATTTTCACTCACCATTCCAAATTCTTTTCAAGAAAGATCCTAATTACCACAAACTACGTGTCTTCGGGTGTCTCTGTTATCCATGTCTCCGTCCTTTCAACAAAAATAAATTTCAGTCTCGTTCCAAACCATGTGTCTTCCTAGGATATTTCAGAAACCAAAGTGCTTTTCTGTGTCTAGATTTGGAGTCTTCTAGAGTCTTTGTATCACGTCATGTTGAATTTGTTGAAGATAAGTTTCCATATCCACAAAAATCACTACAGTCATCTTCAGATCTTGAGTCCATTGTCGCTTCTTTTTTAGTGAGTCCGAGTCTAGTTGTCTTAGATAAACACTCTTCTGTAGAGTCTTCTCTGTCATCTACTTCAATGCCCGCACCAACACTTGTTACAAATTCGGATTCTAACCATGATTTAAATCCAGCTCCACTGCAGATGTTCCACTGCCATAGGATTTACAAACTGATGCTCCTTTGCCGCAGGATGTACAAACAAATGTTCCATTGTCGCATGATTAACAGTTGGCTGTTATAAGCCAACCTTTACAGCAATCCTCAGATTTGGTTATTCAGCCGAACACCAATACTCACTCCATGGTAACTCGGTCGAAGAACAACATAAGTAGGCCCAATCCGAAATTTTTCTTGGCTACAAAGCATCATGTTTCTGTGGCAGAACCCACGTGTGTTTCACAGGCAATAAAAGACTTGAATTGGAGATCCGCCATGTCCGATGAGATTAATGCACTTATAAAGAATGATATGTGGCAACTTGTTCCTCTTTCCCCTACCCTAAATCTTGTCGGGTGTAAATGGGTATATCGAATCAAGCGAAACCCAGACAACACCATCTCCAAATACAAAGCGAGATTGGTTGCCAATGGGTTTCATCAAAGGCCGGGTATTGATTTTTCTGAGACTTTCAGCCTAGTGGTAAAACCATCCACCATTTGGCTTGTTCTTTCTGTTGCAATTCAGTTTAATTGGTAGATGATTCAGCTTGATGTCAACAATACGTTTCTTCATGGAACTGTGTCAGAGGATGTCTTTATGAAGCAACCCCCAGGCTACATTGATTCTAAACATCCAGAGTATGTTTGCAAACTTTAGAAGGCTATATATGGCCTGAAACAGGCACCAAGAGCATGGTATAATGCTTTAAGTTCGTTTCTCATGAAGTCTGATTTTCAACAATCAAGGTCAGATTCTTCTTTATTTGTCTATACAACTAAGGATATCACTGCTTATTTCCTTGTTTATGTCGATGATATCATCTTAACTGGTAATTCTAAGTCTATTCTACAAGACTTTGTTGGCTCACTATCGAAAGAGTTTTCACTCAAAGATCCGGCACCCTTAGTTATTTCCTTGGTGTTGAAACCGAAATCACTGCTAGCGGCATCTTTTTGTCTAAGAAAAAAGTATGTCACTGATTTGCTGCAACGCACAAATATGCTTGATTCCAAGCCTGTTAGCACACCCATGGCATCTTCTGTCTCTCTTACCTTGGATACTGGTACTTTGCTACCTGATGTTAAAGAATACAAAAGTGTTATTGGTGCATTGCAGTATCTCTCTATTACTCGCCCGGATATATCATTTGCAGTCAATAAACTTGCCCAGTTTATGCATCAACCTACAGATGTCCATTGGCAGCCCTTGTAGCGTGTCCTGCGGTACCTCAAGGGTAGAGGTGGCAAATGGGCGGGTCAGGTTGGGTTCAGGCTCGGGTCATCAGGTTCAGGCTTAAGTCAGGTCGGGTTGAATTTGGGTCAGGTTGATTCGGGTTCGGGTTGAATTTGGGTCAGATTAATTCGGGTTCGGGTTCAGTTTGGGTTTTGGCCAGATCATTTACCCTTTTTATCCGGATGAATAATGTCATTACCTTTTTCAAATTTTATGTGTAATTTATTAATTTACCTTTTAAACATATTCATATGAAAAACTATAGGGCATAAATGAAATTTTCATACATTTTTGGATTCCGGTTTGGGTTTTTTTGGGTTCTGAATTTTTTTGGGTTTGAGCTTTTTCGGGTTCGGGTTTTTTCGGGTTCAGGTTTGGGCGGGTTCGGGTATTTGACTTTTTCTAGTCAATCGGGTTTGGGTTCAGGTTTTTCGGGCGGGTTTTCTCGGGTCGGGTTCATTTTGCCACCTCTACTCAAGGGGACTTTGTCAACTGGCCTTTTCCTGCGGAAGTCCATTACTTCCTGCCGTACATCTTTTATTTCCTATGGTAATTCTTCGGCCTACCTTGTTTATCTTAATGGGAATCTCAACTCTTAGAAATGCAACAAACAAAAAACGCTTGCCCGATCCTCAACTGAAGCTGTATACAGGGCCATTGCCAATACTGCGGCATAACTCGTTTGGGTTGAAAATTTGATGTTTGAACTTAAGGTTTCAATCTCCAATTTACCCACAATCTACTCTGACAATATCAGTGCAACCTACGTCTCTGCCAACCCAACTCTTCACTCCAAAATGAAACACATATCGGTTGATTTTCACTTTATTAGAGACAAAGTTCATGCTGGCTCTTTGCAAGTGAAACATGTTTCTACTCATGACTAGTTAGCAGATTTACTAACAAAGCCACTTTCCCGCCAGAAATTTCAGCAATTACAGTCCAAGATTGGCGTTTCTTCAACATCCACACCATCTTGATGGGGCTTGTAAGGGATAAGTGACCAACTTATCCTTCATCTTAAATTCAATATTTGATTTGTAAAGTTGTTACACCTGATAGGTTGTTACACCTGATAGTTTGTTACACTAGATAGCTCTATGTATTTGACTTATACTCAAATTCATGTATTGTATAAATACCCTGTAATCAATTAATGAAGATAGGTTTTTCCTTCCATTTTCCATCTTAAGCTTCTAGCCTTAACCGGCATTGAATCTCTATAGGTAAGTCGTCAATTCTTTTAAGGATTTATGGATTTTTTTTTTTAATAAAGTTTAGATGAGGGTAGACTGCCCTAATCCAGGATCAGGGCATGCCACAAGCTCAGAGAGAGCTTACAATGGTACTTAGATTATGTTCGACGAGCCCCTTACGGTGCGATTTGACTGTTTTTCATGCCATTCGCACCATGAGAACTGTTCGGCATACCTTAACGGCACGTTTAGAGGTCGCCCAGCTGCACTGTAGCAGCAAAACGCTGCTAGCCCTTGAAGGTCCAGCTGCAAAAACGCACCATTCTCCTCCCTCAATTTCCCATTTTACCCATTTCTTTCTAATAAAATTTGTGTATACAAACCAAATCAAACTTTCACGAAAGCAAAATCAAGCTACAGAGGTGGGCTACGTAGGTGATTTTTTCCCCTTTACAATGTGTGTATATATATATATATATATATATATATATGACATAATTATATGAATACATATTTATTTATTTTATTTAAATAATATTACAAGCAAATAAGATTCTATTTTATGAATGGAAAATTAACTTTTTAAATCAAATTGCTATGTTATTATATTAATAATAATAATCATTTTAATATACTAGTATATTTTTTAGGGAATATACACTAATATTTTAATTATTTTTTATTAAAGAAATTACTCCAAAATTCATAATAATGTTTAGTAAAATGAGGAAAAAAATATATACCTTAAAATAATTAACCTACACATGTAATTTCATGCCTTTAATTGTCATTTTAATTCCTTATCTAACTGCTACCCAATTTTTTTTTACCGAACAAAGTTTTTTTTTAGTTAATTTTAATGTCACCACCGCGATGACAGTCTAACCTCCAGCAGTGGTTTTAATCTCACCATGATCAATTTCACCGCTACGCCGAATACAGTTTTACGGATCACCCACCAACAAGGATTTATGGACTCTTTTGTGAAGTTTTTCTGATATCAATGCAAGTTTGTAAGATCATGAATTAATTAATTTATATCATTAATTTAAATATTTACGATTAACAAAATTAGATTAGGTATGATTAGAGTTAAGTTTGAGAGTAAAGTAAAATTTTCTATTTTAAGATTTGGGCAAATCGTTAATTCTTTTAAAAATTTACAGATTTTGTAAAACTTTTCGAATTTATAAATCATCTATCAATAAAAGTTTGTGAGAATTCAAGTATCTTCTATCATAAATCTAAATCTTTAGGAAGTGGAAACTCATTAAACAAATTAAATTGGGTTTTGAGGAATTGAGAATGGGGATTTAGGGTTCAAATTGTCAATCACGTGGGTAGCCTCTCATGGTAGACCACACGATGGAACAGCACCAAAAAGAATTTTTTTTTTCCTTTCTTTTGTAGCCTCACCTGATTAGGTCAATCACATAAAACAAACCCTCACTAGTCACTATCCCTAGAATATATACAACTTATGGGCAAATTGGGTCTTAATCAGCAATGGGTAAACTTGACATTTTACAAAACGCAATACCTTGCAGACAGGGAATGTATGTATACTTATCAAATTATGTAGGTTGACCGGTTCCAAGAAACCAACCAACTTTTATTTATGCACTGTTTTGTTTGGACAGATTGTAGTTTAAAAGGGTTGCTTGGTATCTCTGCAACAAAGACATCTCCAATATTTTATCCACATTCAGAAAATTGTATTGTTTATCATCATCATCAAAAATATGCAAATAATCTTACCCCAAGAAATGTTATTGGGACCCTTTTGTTGTAATTTGTAAAAATTATCGATTGACCTCAAAAACCTACCCTCCTCTGCAACAACCAACACAACACAGTTGAATCAACCATTTTTCTACAGTTTTGAAGGGGGCATCCAGTGAATTCCACAACATTTTCTTTTGGGAATTTTCTCAAACACTGCTCAAAACTTATTATAGGCTTGAGAAATTAATGGTTTGCCCATCCAAGAAGTTCCATCAAGCATTAAAATTGCTGAGCTCATTAGAAACAAATAGGCGAATGGGATGCCAACAACCTCCTTGGTGGTCGCAAGAATTGCAGTGACATCTTTCAAATTTCCTACAAATGAATTAACATGTCAAATCTTGTTAATTCTATTTCTATGTTAACCAACAAAACGATTGCTTTGCCAATTGATATTATGAGCAAATTTTTGGAAAGGCCAGACATGTGATTGTTGCGTGTAAAAATTGCAGAACTCATCAATTAATGAAGAACCTCTTTAAAATTTGAAGAGGTATAGAGACGTAGAGGAAGAAAAAATTGTAAGTTTCTTCTAATTTTGCCATCCTTAGCCTTTTAGAAAGAAAACCAGGAAAGGGTTTCTCAAAGTGTCTTTGGGTGGTTTTGAGTCACATTTCAATCCAATTTCCAACTCCCCCTTGTCTTCAATACCATAATGGACCACATCATCTTATGCCAAAGATTCAATGTTATCTTTGTAATGACTTTTTGAAAGGGAAAGATTCTACAAGAAAAATCATAAGATTCCATCAAAACCTTTGATATTTAAGAGGGGACCTTAAAATTTTATGCTGTTGCAAATATGGATGTATAAATCTGCAGTGGGAACTCCATCATTTCAATCTACAATTAGTTTTCTTTTTTTTTTTTTGGCTTTAAATCTACAATTAGTTTTATTATGAATGTCCCTGTCAGCAGCCGATACAAGAAAACCGGCATCTGCTGAATTTTTTTGAATGATAACTTTTCAATCAACCCTTTCTACCTTCCCAAACTTCATTCTTTGAGTACTATTATCACTGATGTTATCATTCAAGAACAAACAGGTTTAAGCAAAGGGTGTTAAGAAATCATATTTTATTAAGCCATCATAGACCTGTTAAACTTAAAAGAATAACATCAATAGCAAGCAACTTTAGAAAATTTCCATAGACAAGTTAGTTTTGACAAGATTACGATTATAATTGCCTACATCCAAATGACCAACAACCTACATGCTACTATATGCTCAAAAATGATACATAAATGGTTTTAAACAAGAAAAACATAATGGTCATCGATGGCATCCAACCAGTTCAAATATCAAACTAATAAAAACTTTGCACCCTTCATCTAGGAAATTTCGAAATTCTCATGTAATATCTTCTCATTTTGTCCATTATGCTTGCTGTTCCCCATCTTTCTCACCAGAACCACCAGCTACAAGTTTATCTTCTTTTGCAGGTGTACATGCCCTCAAGACAGCTTCATTCTGAAAGAAAAATAGATAATTCCAATATCTCAAAACTTATACCTTTTGAACGATAAGCTCTAAAATACATTAGTCAATATAAATCGATCCAGGAATCTCAAGTTTTGTAGTAGACATTCTGGAAATTCATTGTGGCATACATGGCAAACAAAAAGACTAAGTACAGTTATCTAAACTCGATTTCAGAGTTTTGCAGCCAAAAGCAAAAAGCCAAATTCAGACATGCATGCTGATTTCTAACTTTATGAACCATGAAAGAATATACAAATAAATAACACAGCAAAAGGTAACGACATAAAAAGAGTTAAAGGAAATTGACTAACTAAGCATTTTCATTATGGAAAAAACAGAGTTCTTTTTAATATGTAAGGGGGTGATGTTTAGATTATCAGCTATCTAAACTGGTTAAGATGATCACAGTTTAATATCAGTTTTCAGAACAAGAATCAGTCTTTTCTAAAATGGTTTTCGGATTTGTGGCATTTGAGTTCTAGACCTGCACCTTAGAGGAAGCAAGACTGGTTATAGGCATGCCAAGTTCCAACAGCAGCATATTGGACATGTAAACTGCACAAAGGCTATGTAAGGTTTTCAACATATACTACTTGAAATCATTAGTCTATTCCACAGATAGAGCATAAAATACGATAATGAACACAACATCTGAAGGCCGCTGAAAAAGGTCAAGTACTTGAGTTACCAAGATAATGTTTTTTCCAAAATATCAAGGCTTGTCATTGGATAATTTCTTTTCATTTTTTTTTCCTTTTTAGTCCTCTCTGGCAGATGATGATATATCAAGGAAGTTTAGATCGAAGAAGAAGATGGAGAAAAATGAAAGGCCAAAGAGACAATATATGCTGATTCTATTATCTTAGTAACGGCATGACAGCAAATTGAGGCAACTTGAAAACCTAATGTTAGAAACCCAAACTACATTATCTCCCAGTAGCATAAATTTGATATTCATTTGACCAGCAAAAGGATTAACTACAAAATATAATTGGTTTTGAGGGCACCTGAATCCCATATGCCCACCTTCAGGACTCAAGATTTAAAATCCAGTTGGAAATCTCAATTTTAAACCACTTGAGTTCACTGACCAGAGACATCTAATACCAGCCTACCTCTATAAGAGGTTCAGACATCCAACACTCAAAGTTGCTCTGCATTAATATCAATAACCATGTAATATAAAGAAACCATCTACTATGACTATGACCTACAAAAAAGGAACACACAAGGCCACACAGACAAAGATGTAAAAAGTTCCACTCCTGAATAGTGAATGCTATGTTTAGGTACACAATTTTCAGAGAAGGATTTTCATTTGGTTAAACTGTGAAAATGAAATGCACAAAATAAGTATAAATTAGTTTTATGTTTTTTTTTGGCCACAAAGTATAAATTAGTTAAACAAATTCCTGTAGGCACTTCAAAATTCATCACTGAATAGGCACCCAATAAACACAGGAAGACGAAAATGATCACCACACAAGTGCTTTATCACATAACTTATTCTAAAGTTACTTCCCCTGATTTCTTTAACTAGTTCCCAAGAATCAATTGAAATAATTCAGAAAATTAATAATCAACATCCAAGACAAGAAACCCAGGAATAAAAACAAGAAGCTTAAGCGTTGAACAGATAAGTAAACTTGTAAATCAGCACGGAAAGCTTAAAGCCCTATATAAACCCTAAAAAGCAGACAGTAAGAATATATATTATATAGAAGGTTAAAGACCTGCCAAACACGATGGAGACGCTTTTTGGCGTTGGCTTTGCGAGTAGAAGTGAGCTTAATTCTCTTCCAAAGGAGGCCACCAGAGTCGTGCTTTTTCACTATCTCCAACACTCTTGTTCCCCAAAATGCTCCTGCCATCTCTCCTTCCCTTCCTCTCTCGCGTCTGCCGCTTCCCTCGCAACTATTCTCTATCTTCTGTTTCTTCACCTGGACCTAAACCCCAGAAGTTTTTAAACTTTCGTGAGCCCATGTTCTGGATTTAGGCCCAAGGGTCTCATCTGACAATGTGTGTGTGAGATGAATCCTCAGCTCCATTGTTTTACCCGCCCAATTCATTATATGGTGCCACACATCTCTTCTATTATGATTTATTATTATTTTTTGGCAAACACAGGGCACTCACTATATGAATCAATATATATGAAAATAATAAAATAATTATTATAAGGTAATTTATGGCAGTTTTTTTAAATGGATAGTTTTTTTAAATGATATAAATAAAATTTAAATATTATATTTATTCTGTAATGGGTAGTTTTATTTAAGATGAGTAGTTTTTATTTTGTTTTGAATTTTTAAAAAAACTGAGTTTGTCTTCGAGTCAACTCGTGAGACAAACTCAGATTTTGACTTTATAATTAGTACAAATTATAATTTTTTGGCATTTTATTATGCCTTATTTGTTATTTGTTTTCAACTTTTAACAAATAACATTAATAAACGAAAATAAAATGAAAATCTCATCTAAATGTAAGCTTTAATCTCAAATTAAAAATAAGTATTCATGTAAAGGGTTATGTAAGGGCCCTATGAGTTTTCTCTCTCTCTAACTGAGAGCTTGTCTCCCAACAGAGCTTTACTGGAACCCTAAAAATTAACCTAATTTTATTTTTCCGATCTACCAAAAATCAGTCTTCACCTGAATCAAACCAAAAACAGAATAAAAAAAATTTCAAAACCAAAAAACACAGCTTTCAATCCCGACCAAGTAACCCTTGTCTTTTATCTAGACATTGATCACTAAACCGTCAGCCTACCTAGCCTAAAAAGACTTTAATGATTGTCTAAATACCTAACCGTCAGCCTACAACCATTGGAGCTTTATCCTAAACCAGCCTCTAATCATTATTATTCTTGGCTTAAGACGGGCTTAGCGTGCTGGGTATTAACTACTCTTGAAGCTTTTTCACTTCTGGAGTGATTATCAAGACCAACCAGCGAGGCTTACTTGAAACCAGAAATTAATTTCTGCAAGAAGCAGCAGTGAAGACCAATACTTGCCTAACGAAAAAGCAGGATGAAGATCGAGGCAAAGATAGTGGCTGAGAAACTCAACAGGCGTTTCGGCCCCTACAAAAGGACTAAGAAGATAAGGTTTTTTTTCATCAGGAAGTGTTAAATGTTAACACAGCAACAACTCTGAACACAAACCAACCCCATTATGACAGAAAGAGAGAGCCAAAGTATCACTATACTGAGAGAAGTTAGTTGGACAGATAGTGACTCTCCAACAGAGGAGAGTGAAGAAGAAACAGATAGTGGCTTTAATGGCATCCATCCCAAACCTACCCCACCATTCAGAGCTAGATTAAGCCACAGGATCAGAATTGGCACTAGGGACTTGATGGCAGCTAGAGAAGAGGCAGAGAAATGTGTTGTGGGGTTTTTACTAGACTTCAGGCGTTTTGCTACAGAAACCATCCAAAAGTGGGTCAACCAGGAATGGAGACCATTGGGAGAGGTTACGATCATAGGACGAGATGACAACAAGTACCTGATCTACTTCAGCAACGACATTGACAGAAAGGTGGCACTTGAACAAACACCATGGAGCTATCAGGGGTCCCTTTTTGCAACTAGAAAGTGGAATCCTAATATACCACTTGGGGAAATAATTCTAGACAGACTAGAGTTGTGGTTAAATATCTGTTTACTCCCTCTTGAGTATCAGAATCCCATTGTGGCTAAGAAGTTAGCTCGACTAGCAGGGGAGGTGGTCAAAATTGATTGGAGAAATCAGAAGCCGAGAACATTAGATATTTGAGAGTCAGAATTGCTGTAGATCCAAGAGAGCCACTTGCAGCAGGTTGCACTATGGAAAGAGATAATGGAACTGTGCAATAGGTGGAGTTTAAATACGAGAAGGTAACAAAACTCTGCCTTTCGTGTGGAATACTGGGGCATACTCATCCACATTGTATGAAAACAGCCAGGGAGGTTGAAAGGATGGTGAGAGAGAGGATGAGGCCGATTACATAAAAATATGGGCACCCCATTGTATCTGATCTAAACAACAACATGTTCTCAAATAACATGAGAGCATTCCTCCATAGAGCAAGCAGAAGAACTACAAGGCTTGCTTATGTGGACAGGAGAAATGATCAAATAATGGAACAAAATGCGAGATTTGAAAGAGCAGAGTTCTATGAAAGGGGAGAATCAAGTAGAGCAAGAGAACATGCAACTAGGGAACATCAGACCAGGAGCCAGCTGATACTAAGGGAAGTGCAGGGTAAAGGAAGAGAAGATGAGGTACAGCGCTTGGAAACGGAGCCAGAAGAAAGTGAAGAAGAAAGCGACCAAAATCAAGCCTCCCAACAGGAGGAAGAGGAGGTGTATATCCAAATGGAGTCATTGATGCTAAGAGAGGAAAGGAATCCAATCTTGCTAACTATCCCAGAGGAGCAAGAAGAACCACAAGCAGCTGCACCAGAACAAGAAGAGCAACAGATAGTGGATCCAGGCCAAAGCAATGAGAGTACAATGCATGCACAAATGAATCCAACAGAGAATGAGAGTTCAAACCAGGTGACCAGTATAATGCCAGAATCACCAGTCCAAATTATTGAGCTGCAAGACCAACCTTTACCAATACAGATGATACCACCGCTCGACAACACAAATGAGTATCCCCCTTTTGAGTTCCCGCCATTGGAACCAATCATTGATCCTGCGGCGGAATTTGACTTAACAGTGGCAAGGATTGAGAGGTTAGAAGAAAGGCGGGGAAGGGGCATACAGAATCTTGCAGATCTGGAGGACATGCAGTATTCCTTCAACAGGGAACAAGCGAGATTCGAGCAGATATGTGATGAGATAGTTAAGCAGTCTGCTATGATACTGGAAGGAATGCAAAGAACACCTGAATGATCCAACAAAACAGCCAGAGGACAATTCAACTAGGTGGATCAGTTTACCACAAGGAGGGGTGGTATTTACAAATGCTAGATTGGAGATCAGGGAAGAAAATGGAGGAGCGGAAGCAGTTGGATGGGATCACAAAGGAATAGAGGAGAACAAGATATAGAAAAAAGAGAAGCTGAATTTGTACTTAGAGTGCAGATGGAACATGAAAGCCTAAAAGAAGTGGGGAATAGCCAACATTGCTTTAACATAGTTGAAGGAGGCCAGAGAAACCTACTAAGCCAAGTAGAACAGGTTGAAGAGCAAGCAGCTACGCTCCTATTAGGCTCAGAGAGCCCAGTAAACCCAACCAGCCCAGGATTCATTTGCTCCATCAATGAAGAAGATATGGTATCTGCTTTCCTAAGGGATACACCCTCACCAGAAAACAGTGAGGCTGAAGGAAGAGGAAGCCCGAAAAGAAAGAGAGAAGGAGAAGAAAGCTCTCTAGCCCTAGCAGACAAAGATGAGAACCCAAGACATGTCAGAAGGAGGACAAGTGAGGATGCAGGCACAGAAGCAAAAACAGAAGCTGATGGGTTGAGGTTTGGGCCAACCTCTGACAATTTCTTATGGAAATGATCTGGTCCAAAGGAATAGAACACAACTATGCTTTCTAATGGAAACAAAGACAACTGTACTAAATGCTAGTAGACTCACTAGGAAGTGAGGATTTTCAAACTGGATAGGTACTGATGCTAGGGGACTCAGTGGGGGAAATTTGTTATTATGGAAGGATTGTGTAGCTGTTGAAATTCTATCTATGAATAAAAATCTGCTTTCTGTGTATATTACTGTTAATGGTAGAAAATTATGGCTGACATGCATTTATGGAAGCCCTCAGTTCTCGGGCAGGGGGAAAGTATGGAGGTATCTCATGGCATTTAGACAAATGCTGCCACAAGATGCAGAATGGCTTGTAATAGGCGACTTTAACCAAGTTCTAATAGTAGAAGACAAAATTTCAGAAACTAGCTCATCATTGAATGGGGCTGAAGCTCTACAAAACTGCCTAAATGATTGTGGCCTGACAAAAGTGAGCACAAAAGGGGTACACTTTACATGGTTCAACAATAGAGAGAGTGTATATAGAACGTGGGAAAGGCTTGATAGAGCCTTTGCAACCGCAGCATGGATAAGATCATATGAGGAGGCTATTGTAACCAATCTCCCTGTATCTATTTCAGACCATGGAGCCATGATCATTGAACTAGAAAAAAGAGATATGTTTAGAAGAAGACCGTACAGGTTTGAAATGATGTGGACATTGCATCCACAGTGCAGAAAAGTTGTGGAGGAAGCATGGAGCAACCAAGTACAGGAATCTGCAGCCTTTAAGCTGGTAAGAAAGCTTAACATAACGAGAAACCAGTTGAGGAAATGGAATAAAGAAGTTTTTGGCCACATACAGGAAAGGAAAAAGAGACTAGAAGATGAACTCGCAGAGATACAATGCAATTTGAATGAACCAGCTATGCAAAATATGGAAAGCATTGTAAGGAATGAGCTTGAAACAGTTCTAGAGCAAGAACAAATCATGTGGATGCAAAAATCAAGAGAGAATTGGATAGTGAAGGGGGACAGAAACACAAAATTCTTCCATAATGTCACTAGTAAAAGAAGAATTAAAAACAAAATCAAAAGAATAAGAAGCAAGCAAGGTGAGATGGTGGAAGACCAGAAGGAGATTGAGAGGATCTTTCAACAAAGCTTCCAAGAAATCTATCAGGAACCGGAAAGGGCTCAAGAACAGGAAGTCAGGGCTGTTTTAAGCTAGCTGGATCTACCTAGCCTGACTCAACAACAAAAGGAAACTCTGAATAAGCCTTTTACAGCAGAAGAAGTGAGAATGGCAGCATTCCAGATAAGTCCACTCAAGGCACCGGGGATTGATGGCAAGCCGGGAGTGTTCTACCAAAAATACTGGGAAGTGGTGGGAGAATTAACCACTCAAGCTTCACTCACATTTCTAAATGGAGGACACCTCCTAAAAGAAATAAACAAAACATTGATAGCTCTTGTGCCAAAAAAGAGTGATCCTTTGGAAGTGGGAGATTTCAGACCAATAAGCTTATGCAATGTAGCTTATAAAATTCTGTGAAGAGCTATGGTCAACGAATTAAAGGAGATATTGAGTGAAGTAATCACACCTTTCCAGTGAGCTTTCATAAAAGGAAAGATGATCAGTGACAATATCATAATGGGAGGAGAGATCATTGAAACAGTCAATAAAAGGAAGAAAGGGAGAGGATTTCTGGGGGCATTAAAGCTGGACATGAACAAAGCCTATGATAGGCTTAGCTGGAGATTTATAAGGTGCGTAATGGAAGTTATGGGATTTGATAACCACTGGACAAAGCTGGTGCAGGAATGCATTAGTACAGTCTCCTATCAAATCTTGTTCAATGGAGGCACACTTGAGCCTTTTAAACCAAAGAGAGGACTGAGACAGGGGGATCCAATATCCCCATATCTATTCATTCTATGCCAAAATGTCTTCTCTCTCATGTTACTCAAGGAACAAGAGTCTGACAACATTCAAGGAATTAAAATTGCTAGAGGAGGAATGCCCATTAATCACTTAATGTTTGCAGATGATAGCTATCTATTTTTTAAGACAAATGTTCACTCTTGTAGATGTGTGAAAAAGCTCATTGATAGTTACTGCTTCATATCCAGACAGAGGATTAATTTCAACAAATTTGAGCTTCTTATTAGCCCAAATTGCCCACAACAACAGAAGAGGTGGTTCAAAGGGATACTACGTGTCAATGTAGTTCCAAGAGCAGGGAAATACCTTGGAGTGGAATTGGGTTTACTCAAAAAGAGATTAACCTTTTTCCAGCCCCTCGTTGACAAAGTTAATGCAAAATTACAGGGGTGGAAAGCGCAGCTTCTATCCCCCGGAGGGAGAATAACTCTCATCAAGTCAACTATAGCAAACATGCCAATTTATCAAATGGCATGCTTTAAGGCTCCGGCAGGAGTATGTGAAAAGATAGATAGGGCTACTCGAAATTTTTGGTGGGGACATAAAAAGAATGAGAGGAGAATACATATGACAAGCTGGGATAGACTGTGTCAGCCAAAGAACAGGGGAGGGCTAGGCATCAGGAAGGCAAGAAACATGAACACTGCAATGCTAGCAAAGTAAGCTTTGAGGATAGTGGAAGAACCAAAAGCTTTGATATCAACACAACTCAGAGCTAAATATTGCAAGAAGAAAGAATTTTTGGAAGTCCAACCTAAGCAATCTGATACATGGATGTGGAAAAGTATTATGACAGGAAGAGATCTATGCTTGAAAGGGCTAGATATTCAAACATGGTCGGGAGAGAAACTATGGGTAGTGGAGGGCACCCTTGTTAAAAAGCTGGGGGAGGGGGCTATGACACAAGGAGGAATACCAGTCAAGAAACTAAGTTGCCCAAGAAGCAAACACTGGAGGAATGGTTGATAAGGGGCATGATGGAACCAATGGAAGCAGGAAGTTTAACTAGCAGAAGCCTATCATACTTCGAAGGAGAGGACAGAGTGGTGTGGAAACATGAACAGAATGGGAAGTTTTCAGTCAAGGCAGCCTATAGAGCAATGATCGAGGAAGAATATGGAAGCACAGTGAGTAATGACAGAAGGGATCAATGGAATGCGTTGTGGAGATGCCTTATAAGATCATTATCTTTCTATGGAAGATCTGCACCAATAGTCTTCCAGTAAGGAAAGAACTGGCTAGGAGGAATGTGGGAACTACGAGCCAATGTGAACTTTGTGATCAAAGTGAAGAGACCCTGGAACATTTGTTTTGGAATTGTCCAGTAGCCTTAGCAGTATGGTTTGGAACAAGTTTTGGGGTAAGGACAGATGGATTTGTGGATGTTAACTTAAACCAATGGATGTTTCAATGGCTAAGTCAGGAAGGACTCAATAAAAAAGAGAACATGTGGTTCACAATAGGCTTCGCTTGCACACTATGGAGTTTATGGTTACATTGAATGAATGTATCTTTAGAGGAGCTAAACCGAATCCTGTAGGAGTAAAACGATTAGCCAAAGAGTAATAGAAGCAATGGAGAAAGAGCACAACGAAGAAGAAACAAGGGGTCCAATAACAAACACTGTGGGAGTCCCGGTTGGATTGCCAGAAAGATATTCAATCATAATTTCCCAAGAGGAAGAATGGTCATGCTTCTTGGAAGTGGTGAAAAAACAGAGTAATGATTGGTTTGGGAGCACAACGCTAGCAAGGAAATCAAATGGAGATACTGTTATCATGGCAGCTAGTCTGAGAACAGAATCGGAACTAGCAGCAAGGATAATGTTGGCTAGATCGATGATAATAAGGATGCAGCATCATGGAGTTAAGAGGGTGTGGTGTAATGAAAGTGCAGGTAAATGGAGTCAAATCCTAAATAGGAGAACCAAAGTAGGATGGAAATAGAACCAGCTTACAGGAATGTCTTAACTCTAATAAGATCTTTTGACTGTGTAGGGATTCTAAGAGGATTGCACCCACTAGTAAAAGAGACCAGGAAGATGGCAGATAGAGCTGCAACAACATGGACAGCCTTCACGTGGCCGTAATCTATTTTGTCTAACTGTTAAATTTGCAACATATTGATCCAGTACCAAAAATAAAATGTAAAGGGTTATGTTGGTTTGAATCCTTATCTCTTCTGCGGTAAAAGCACGGAAAAAGGCCTCTGTACTTACAATTTTTGTCCATTTTGGTCCCTGTACTTAAAACCGCTCCATTTTGGTCCCTCTACTTACAAGAATGTGCAATGGAAGGACAAAATCTAATGACCCTTTTTTTTGCCGTCAAGTGTGCCTACGTGTGTCGCAACGTCCGGGTCCGGGGTCCGAACCTTGCCGCTGAACGGCTTAAAGAAGGGGATAAACTACTGAAATCCTACGGGAGTCGCCACTAATCTTTTTTAACCTAGGTGTGATTAGCCACCTATCAGATTATTAAGTCTAATATTAATCTAAGCTTGGCAAAGGCAACACTAAACCTAATAAACGGTCTTCTAACCAGAGTCGGGTACCCCCATGACGCCCGTCAAAAGACGACACTGACTAGTTTAGAATTCATTGTGGGTTTCTATTACTGGTTGTCTTTATTTCTAAATGTTTTCATGCCCTCAAAAATTTTATTAATTTTTGAAATTTAGCGAACAAGCAAGCAAAAATAGTTTTTGGATTTTGAAATAGGAATGTTGGGACTTCCCCGTTTATTATTTGTTCTCTTTTTGGACTC
The DNA here is from genome assembly GCA_001974805.1 of Corchorus capsularis. Taxonomy (NCBI): domain Eukaryota; kingdom Viridiplantae; phylum Streptophyta; class Magnoliopsida; order Malvales; family Malvaceae; genus Corchorus; species Corchorus capsularis. Next base: position 85,042 of record AWWV01012880.1, read on the forward strand.
CTCATGATGAAGATTTTCTTTAAAACTTACCGTTAAAACGACTCAATTTGAAAAAAAGCTGTTTGAATGTTTTGAAAACTTGACGGGAACTTTCCCAATTTGAAAAGAGTTAAATTGAACACTTTGGAAACTTTGAATGAAATTCCTTTTTTTTATTTTTTTTGAATTTTTGAATTTTTTTTTTGGATTTTTGGAAAATCTTTTCATTTAATTTTGAAAGACTCAATTTTCTTCTTTTTTTTAATTTAATTTTTTTATCTTGGAAAACTAAAAGAGAACAATTCTCAAGCACAAACTCTTTTTAATTTTGAAGAAAATGGTTTTATTCTTTTTCATTTTCAATTTCTTTTTTTTTTGGATTTTCTTTAACTATTAATTGAAAATTTAATAAGTCTAACTCTGGATGCATGAATGCAAATGATGCATGAAATTTCAGTTTGATTTTAATTTACCCATCAGTTATACGAGGAACACCTTTGGCCGCCTCCCAATAAATGGTAAACGATCTCCAGAAATTTCCAAGCCTCCGGGAGAAGGCGAGCAAATTCAGACACGCATGAATGAGCCGCCCGCCTTTCCCATCACGGGATCATTTTAATTTAAGTTTCATGGCAAAACATAACAACATTTAAGTAGAAATTAGACATGGATGCAAATGGATGAACTAACCTAGTTTTTTTGAATTTTATGATTTTGCTAATTTATTTTAAATTAAACTAAATTCCTAAGTTAATTAAAATTAAACCTAGACCCAAATACTCATCAATTTGACCTAATTACTAACAAAGCAAACCCAAAACATTTAAATAAAAACAGAAGCCCAAATGAATTAAAATGCCTAATTAAAAGAAAAGCAAGAAAAGCCCAATAGATGTTACCCAATTCGAAAGTGGGCTTAGCAGGTCGGTCTGTGGGTTTTGTAACTGGGTCAAGTTGAATCTCATGGGTTTGTATAAAACCCAAGAGCCCTAGCCCTAATTCAGATTCTTTCTTCTTCCCTTAAACTGCGCCGCCACCCCTATGCCGTCTGAAATCGTTGCCGCCGCGTCGGAGCTTCACCGGAGCTCTGATGACACTGAAACTTTCCAGAAAAGCTCGCACGGACTTCTTCTTCGCAACCCTGGTGTTGGCTTCGCGGAAAAAACCTCCAAACACCTCAAATCTACCTAGACCGAACCTAAAATGGAACCCTAGATCTCTACCATCCACCGTCGGATCGACCTAGAAGTCAGGTATGTCGTTCCCCTTACTTCACTCCCTCCCTTGACCGAACCGTTTCCCTAAATGAACTCTAGAAAACCTAGATCCGATGCCTTAACCTCCAAATCCGGCGGCCGGGAAGCCTCCTTTTATTTGTTGTTTGTTCTCTCTTTGATAAAGCTTAAAGAAACTATCTGGGATTTTGAATTCGATGAGCTACCTATGAACTACCTAAAAGGGACAAATGAAAAGCCTTTCTTTTTTTTGGGGTTTTTTTTTGTTGTTGGTTGTGTGCAAGAAAAATGAAGAAAAAATGGAGTCTTGGATGTTTTTGAATGATGTTGTTACTGCTTTCAATTGACAGAAGGGTTCAACTAAAGCTCCAGGGTTCTTCCTGTGTTTTTTAGTTTTCGTTTATTGTAAAAGGAAAAAAGGTTCCTGTATTTTTTCTTTTTTTTTGAATCCCAAAAATCTCTATAAAAAGATGAACTTGATAAAGCTTCGGCTCTGCTAGGGTTTTTGTGCCTCTTGAAAACCGTCCTCTCTCTTCAGTTCTACTGTTTTATTTATATTTTCTTCAAGTTTTAACCCTATTGTCTATTTGTGCAGCTGTCGGCTTGAGAGAGGAGGGGACCAACCAGGTGAATTCTGCTGCCAAACATGTGAGGATGAGCTGGATCAAATGTGAAGCTTCCTCTCCCTTTCCTATATTTTCACGAGTTCCCTTTTTATCCTTTTTTGTCTTCTCTGCAATTGTAACCATCAAACTGAAATTGGAAGTGAGCTCATTTCTGTATAACGACCTGAAATTGGGATATTGCTAAATGTTTCGCTTCCCCTTTGTTTCTGAACTTGTTTCTGAATTGGCTGGAAAACTGCTGATGTGGAATTGTCTCTTGTTCCCCTGATGTGGCATTGTTGCTTGCTTTTGATTGGTTGAGGTTATGTGTCATTGTTTGTCTTTTTGTGCTGACATGGGTGGAATTTGTTGCCCTGATTTGCTTTGTGCTCGTGTGAGTCACGTGTTTGGGTGTGTAAGCCTGCAAATGGTGCATTTTGTCATTGCAGTGTTTCCATGTGTGCTTGATCATTTCCTATTCGATGCACTTCCATTTTTCTCGCCCTTAGCATTGTGAATGATCAGGTGGCTTGCTTCATGTCTTCCTTTGTTGAATGACCATATGACTGTGAGTTGATGAATTCCATGCCTTGACTTTGCCGAATGTGACAAGTATATGAGTGATGATTGTTCTGCCTCTAATTCGCATTGTCAATTACTTGTGTGACTGAATTTTGGAACCTCACCTGTCATCTTTGGTTGAGCTATCAAACTTGAACATCAAGCTTGCTGTTGATGACTCTTTTGCTTGAAGTTACTTGATGATTCTTGACGTTGAATTGGGAAAGAAAATGCTCTGTTTGTCTTAATTTTGTGGCTGTGGCGGGGACGTGTAATTGTCTCTGTTCCATTGGCTTTTTCTCTGCATTTTCATCATTGCTACCAAGTAATTTTGCAATTGTAAATCTTATGAACTGCCACTACTTTGAATGCAGGGGAATAAAGTATTCTCCAACAAAGACACATCATGAATTTTATATGCCCAAGTTTAGATTATCAAAGAGCAGTAGAAGGAAAAAAAGAAGCAGAACACTCTTGTAATCCAACTGTTCAATTTCATTTCCTTTGTAATATGGGTCAACAATGTAACTTTGCTTGTTCAAATTTCCCTGTCCATTAAGCGTGATTTTAATCTCATGGTGATCTAAAACAAGCTCAATTCTTCAATCCATGATCTCCAAAGCCGAATTCCAAACTACGTGCGTCCAATCTGAAAGAAAAGATAGCTCTATCATAAGGACAACTTTCAAAAAATGCAATGCAAAAACATATAGCTTATAAAATAATGAAATATGGAATGCAATCTAAAAATGCAGTGACAAGATGCAACAATAGAGCAATGCTATTTAACATGTATAAGTAAAAAAATTTTGGAATTTTGTATGTGACGACTAATGCTAATTAGAAACAAGATTGCTAAATGCACTATCTTATCAAAATGCTAACTATGAATTAGCAAATGACCAAAATGTCTCTAAATGACCATAATGAAGATTAAGAAACAATTTAATCTAAATAGAAAGAATATAGGACGAAAATGGGTGTCTACAACGTGGCACTGACCGGTCCCACTTCGGCTAATTGTATGATGCCACGTGGATTTTTAAAATAAAAAGGGCATCATTTTGTTTATAAAATCTATTTTTACTTTTTTTTATATTAATTGAATAATTAAAATTCAAAAATCTGTATACTTTAAAATTTGAAGAAAAATAAAATCCAACTTTTTTTTTCACAAACACCAAAATCATCTTCTCTCTCTTCAATAAAAATCAAACATCCTCTTTTTAATGAAATCACACAAGAATACCTTGAACATTCTTGCTCCAAAACCCAAAACCACTCAAATCACAAATTCAAAACCATCCACAGCCAGCCACCACCGCGCCCAGCACCGCCGTCTAACCCACCATCTCTTCCGACCGACCCCCATCATTCCATTCATGAATATTTGCTTTGATGAGCTTTGGTGCTGCAAATCAGTTCCTGATCGTGTCGTCAGCAATCATAAGATAATCCCCACAAAACCTAACTAAAGTAGATAGAGTAAGCAGGGGTCGATCCCACAGAGAAGGGTGAAGAACTTTTATTCCCAAGAACAAATCTTTTCCAAAAATTAGTTCTAAAACAGAAAACAGGGAATTTAAAATTATCAATTAAAAAGAAAGCAATTAAACTAAAAACTAAGCAAAGTAAATTAAATCTAAATCTAAATCTAAATCTAAATCTAAATCTAAATCTAAATCTATGGAAATTATAAAGCAAACAATAATTAAAAAAACATACTTCTTCTCCGATGGTATGAATCAATCAGATTAACTATGGATCATTGATTTAAAAGGTGAATTTAGCATCTTATCCTTGACTGACAACTGGTATAGGTTTCCCAACATGTATATTAGATAAGAGGCCGATTAAAGCTGCAGTTATCCCTTTTATTCCTTCAGCAATCGATTACTTTCTTAGGGCTTAAAGATTGCTTGAGAACAAAGCATTAAGTATAATTAATTTTACACACATGCCTATAAGTAGAACCATACGAAGAGAAATTTCTCGCCCTCCGATAGACAAATACCCATTAAGCAGCGATTAAACAAACCTAATTTGCTACATACAATCAAACTTGAGTGATTAATTCTAAGCTTGATCTAGCCATAGATCCATCCAATTACTTCATCGGTGGCCATCCAAATCAATAACTATCAAGATCATAAAATAAAACAGAGTTTTGCCTACTATCTATCAAGAACTCAACACAAAATTATAAGTATAGAAATCTCACCATAATCAATTGATCGAATTCACCACATGATTAGAAGTATTAAGGGTTTAGCTACTCATGGATAAATCCATGAGAGGCTTAAGAAAACTTACAAAACTTGAAGGCAAAATCCTCTTCTTGAAAAATCTCCTAGGGTTACCGCCCCTCTCTATGCAAAGAGAGGGGTGCGGCACTTTTGACCTAAAACTAAAGAAAGAAAACTAGAATATTTTCTAAGAAAAAGATGAAAGAGAATTGTGTATATTGTATATGTGTGATTTGTGTTACAGGAGGTGGCTATTTATAGTGGAGGAATAACCTAAAGACTCCTATTAGACTTAGGAAAAGAGGCTAGGACGTTCTAGGGGCTGACTTAGTCTCCAAGTTGGATTAGATGTCATCCTAGAGTAGAATCCAAGTCAAAATAGGATCCTGGAATTTTCTGAAATCGTGCAGGAACTTCGACGTCAAATTCGGGCTTGAAGATGGCAGATTTGGGCTTTGCACTTCAAAGGAAAGTTGTAGATCTCGGAGTTAGCTTTCCAACGGCTAATCATGGGCTTAAAACGGACATCTGAGCAGAAAGTTATGGCCTTCCTACCGAGACTGCGCCATTTTCTACTCCAAATAGGACTAGTTGCGGGAAATTACGGGATTTGGATATTTTGGAGGGTCCAATTGGCATTAATTGAGATTTTAACTCCAATTATGGACTTATATGGGCTGAATATAATCCCATATAAATTATCCAAAAATCCTTAACTTCCGGAATTCTTCTGGGCTTGGCTTCAATCCTTTGCAAATAAGCTCCAAATCTTCAATTCTTGCTTCTTGAATTAATTCTTCAATAGTCTTCAATTCTTCAAAATATCTTCAAGAAATCTTCAAACACGAACTTCGCATCTTCAAATCTTCATTCCAAATGGCTAACTCCATAATTGAATAAAAAGTCACCAAAATAGCTCCAAAAAGAGTGAAAAACAATGAGTTTTCACTTTTCTTATCTTCAAGACCTAAAAACACAAATACTAGCAAAATAGGATAAAAATACATATAAAAGTGGCAAAAAGTATGGAAAAATAGCTATAAAAATATGCATAATTTTGGCTCAATCATATTTTTCCCCCACACTAAATCTTTGCTAGTCCCTAGCAAACTAGTGCAGAAAACTATGAAAACAAAACCTAACACTAAATAAACTTAAGCTAAATATATTCATGTTCAAATCTTTTGAAAAACTTTGACTACATACATATATCAAGGATCAATTCAATCATGAAATCAGAATGACAAAGAATATTCAAGAGTATCCAATTCACAAGATCAAGATATAGCAAACATCCTTATTCTTAAGTAACCATAATTAAAGTAGTTCTAATCACTCATCATTCATCACATCCTATAGTTACTTCTTCCTATAAGCTTATGTCTTCATCTTTATCTCCATTACTCAAAGGATTGCATATCACAGATATAAATCGAGAGTTTCGCATGGGTTGTAATGATTTTCAAAGGGTAATTTTTAGAAAAGTGAGGTTACTAACCTCAAAGTGTTCATGCTTAGGGGTTACTAACGCCCTTTATTTATATTTGTGAGGCTACTAGCACTCTAGAGGGACAATACTTCTGCCGATCCATGCCTCTTATCCTCTTCCCAAGGGTTACTAACTCCTTTTGTTTAAAGAGAAGAGTGACAACAATGGATTTTTTTTAATTAATTTTTTTTTAATTTTAAGGCAGAAGATATCTCTTCTCCTCTTGCATGAAAACACTTCTTTTTATGAAAAAAGATTTTTTTAACTACCCTTTTTATATAGATAGTCCCCCACACTTATGCTTGACATATCCATAACATACTTTCATAATCGTAATTTCAATAAAAATTAAACACAAATTCTAGAAATAGACAATCATAGAAGCAATAAATAATAAGATCATATCACAAACTTCAATTATACCTAATCTAAGAAATAAGATATCATACTATAAATCAATCAATGAATCAAACATTCTTAAAAATTCTAAGCATTCATCAATCAAAAATCAAATCAATCAATTAATATATGTATGAAAAATCAAAATTCTTTCAAAATTTTCGAAAAATTTCATGGATTTCTATGCATGTAGACTCTCTATTAGACTCTCTCCCCCACACTTAAAAGACACATTGTCCTCAATGTGTGAATTCAAGCACATGCGTGTGTTGTGTGGTAACTAAATAGATGTGCTAATGAAATACTTGACTCACAAAGAAAGTGTCGACCCAATCAAGCAAATCAAGCAATTCAAGGCATCAATCATAGCATTCATAGCATATGAGTCATAATTAAGATCTAAATCAAAGCATAGAAAACATAGAAAATAAATTCAAGCAACTAGTTCAAATCAAGGAATAGACAATCAATCAAAGCAATAATCATTCAAAGCAATGCAAGGAAAAGAAAAAGATAGAAAAGCTTCTCTATTTTGCGGCACAGGCTGGAGGTGGCATGACATGACCGGTGGTGGCTCGGACGTGGCCGGTGATGGCATGGTGCTAGCATAGGTTGGCACGGTTGTGGCTGGGCGTGGCGCGCGGGTGGTCGATCCTAGCCAGGCCTGATGCTCGGATAGCCGGGCCATAGCCGGGCATGGTGCGGAATTGGCGGGGCATGGCCGGGCATGCGGCATGGGTGGCTCGGTAGCAACCTGGCAGGGCCGGGCAGGTGGCCGGTGGTGGCGTGGTTGTGCCCGGGTGTAGCCTGGTAGTTGGCGCGGAGCTGGCCGGGTCTTGTGCGTGGATGGCCAGGTATGGCCGGTCTTAGCCATGCAGATGCATGGCTTTGGCGCGGACATGTCCTGTATTGGCCAGTTGTCACGCACAGATTGTTAGGCTACAACCGACCTAGCATGCTTGTGTGGCTCGGGCATAACCGGTCATGGCCGGTCAAGTTAGCTAGGTGGGCTCGATCATGGCCTTTGGCTTACTCCTTTGGTGCGTTGACTTCCATCTTTCGCTCCTCTCCTTGGGCTTTCATCCGTTTTTCTTGACAATTGCTTAGCATGTGAGCTCCAATTATTTGACTTGTTTCCTTAATTTGAAGTCCTAATAAGAAAAAGAAAAAGAAAAACTAAAAAAGAAAATTAAAATGTTAGTAAATTCTTGGGTTGCCTCCCAAGCAGCGCCTTTCTTTAATGTTTTTGGCTAGACTTTCCTTCTTCTCCCTTTGTTAGGGTGGATCATACCACTTCAAAGCATAAAGCAAGTATGATGATATAGGAAGAATTTGAGCACAAAAATATGAAAGTGAAAAGAAGAGATAAGGAAAGAAATCACCAATTTTGTTGAGGGCGACTCCATGAATAGCTAGGAATGACAATGCCATCTTTGTTGCCGTGACTGGTTGATGCAATGGATGCTTTCGGCATTGATTAGCATTGCTCTCATCTTGCATTTTAAAAGTGTCCTCGTGTTGGCAAATCTTCTTGTCCTCCAGAAAGAATTGATCCTTGGGTATCCATTCTTCATGTTTGATTTCTTCAAAGCATCTTGTTTCGTTCAGCTCAAGGTGTCCAGGTTGCTCATCGTTTGGAGGCTCTTCTTCTAGCTTTGCAAAGCTGGGAGGAGAAGGTGGAGGGATGTCCATCTTGATATCTTCTTGTGATACTTCTGATTCTTCTTGCACAATCTTGGAATCTTCCGTTGGTAGAGCAGTGACTTGGACTTTGCATGGCTCATCATCGTCATCAGTGAAGAAAAATTGAAAGGAGTCTTTCATATGGTTCCAAATCATTAATTGTTTTGCTTGACACTCTTTCAACTTCCTTTACGATAGGCTCTTGATGTCTTTGTGTAGTCTCTACCAAATCAACTGGTTTCCATTGTCCCTTGGGAACTTCTTGAATTGCAGCAATTAAAGGAATATTTACCTTCCTCTTTTGAAGTGAAACAGATTGGCTTTCTTCACTGCATGTCTTCCTATGTGGTGCAAACCTCTGAGGAAAAGGTAGTGGATCATATTTGGCCCGCATCTCTTCCGTCCAGTCAGCTTCTGATTGATGTTGATCAACTTTTGGTGGAGAAGAAGGTTGATCTTTCTTGCTCTTGGTTGAAATCGCTTTGCTTTTGATCGGAATCTCCATGTCGCTTGGCACTTGCACATTGGGTACAACAACTGATGGTGGAGTTGTCACTTGAAGTATGGGGAATGGATGCGTCGGTTGTGATGGTGAATGCACAAGAGAGGGTTGTGCCCCTGGTGATCCCATCCCTTTTGCATAATCAGTATGATTCAAGCTTCCTTGAGTTACACCCGTGGTTGTTTGTCTTGCCAAGTGCCCTGACATAAGTTGCATAAAAATCTTTGTCATGATTGCACATTGATTGGACACTTCCTTTAGCTCCTTGCGAAGTTCTGATCTCTCTGAGTCTCTTGTTGTGCCGACTTCTGGTGTGCTGAATTGATATATGTTTTCTGCCATGGTGTTGAGCAGCTTCCTTGCTTCCTCCGGTGTTTTGAGTATAAAACTTCCTCCACTAGCAGCATCGACATAAGTACGATCCTTATAAAGAAGTCCATCATAAAAGTTCTGAATCAACAGTGCTTCACTTAGGTTGTGGTATGGGCAACTCGCGCAGATTTCGTTGTATCGCTCCCAGTATTGGTGCCACTTCTCGTTAGGTAATTGTTGACAAGTAGTGATTCTCCTTCTGACATCTGCTCGCTTTGCTTCTGGAAAGTACTTGTTCAAAAATACTGTCTCCATCCCTTTCCAAGAATTTATGGATTTCGATGGCAGACTAAAGAACCATCTCTTGGCCTTTCCTTCTAATGTTAAAGGAAAAGTTCGAAGCTTGGCATCCTCTTCAGGTATCCGAGTATGTGCAGCACACTTGATGAAGAAAATTTGTAGATGCTCATGAGGGTTTTCATGAGATTCTCCTTAAAAAATTGGCAACATGCTGAGTACTTCTGAATTCAGTTTGTATGACGTATCCAAAGCTGAATAATCAATACAGAGGGACGGCACTTCACAATTGAAATTTAGCTCCCTTAACGTACGTGATTGCTCCATTGGATCTTTTTCTAGAAAAACAAAAACTCAAAAGAAAAATTAATAGTAAAAGTTCTTAAACAAAATTAAAAATTAAACACAGAAAATAAAGGAAAAAATATATATTTTTTTTAGAAAATGATTTTTTTTAAGATTAACGCAAATCCGCAAATCCTAAATTTATTTTCGACACAAATTTTTTTTTTCTAAGCAATTTTTTTTTTCGACGGAATTTTTTTTTTTTTTTAGAAAAAACGGAAAACAAAAATTTCTAAAGCAAATTTATTCTGGGATTTATTCTTAATTCCCTTCCTCGACAATGGCGCCAAAATTATGATAGTGTCGTCAGCAATCATAAGATAATCCCCACAAAACCTAACTAAAGTAGATAGAGTAAGCAGGGGTCGATCCCACAGAGAAGGGTGAAGAACTTTTATTCCCAAGAACAAATCTTTTCCAAAAATTAGTTCTAAAACAGAAAACAGAGGAGTTAAAATTATTAATTAAAAAGAAAGCAATTAAACTAAAAACAAAACAAAGTAAATTAAATCTAAATCTAAATCTAAATCTATGGCAATTATAAAGCAAACAATAATTAAAAAAACATACTTCTTCTCCGATGGTATGAATCAATCAGATTAACTATGGATCATTGATTTAAAAGGTGAATTTAGCATCTTATCCTTGACTGACAACTGGTATAGGTTTCCCAACATGTATATTAGATAAGAGGCCGATTAAAGCTGCAGTTATCCCTTTTATTCCTTCAGCAATCGATTACTTTCTTAGGGCTTAAAGATCGCTTGAGAACAAAGGATTAAGTATAATTAATTTTACACACATGCCTACAAGTAGAACCATACGAAGAGAAATTTCTCGCCCTCCGATAGACAAATACCCATTAAGCAGCGATTAAACAAACCTAATTTGCTACATACAATCAAACTTGAGTGATTAATTCTAAGCTTGATCTAGCTATAGATCCATCCAATTACTTCATCGGTGGCCATCCAAATCAATAACTATCAAGATCATAAAATAAAACAGAGTTTTGCCTACTATCTATCAAGAACTCAACACAAAATTATAAGTATAGAAATCTCACTATAATCAATTGATCGAATTCACCACATGATTAGAAGTATTAAGGGTTTAGCTACTCATGGATAAATCCATGAGAGACTTAAGAAAACTTACAAAACTTGAAGGCAAAATCCTCTTCTTGAAATCTCCTAGGGTTACCGCCCCTCTCTATGCAAAGAGAGGGGTGCGGCACTTTTGACCTAAAACTAAAGAAAGAAAACTAGAATATTTTCTAAGAAAAAGATGAAAGAGAATTGTGTATATTGTATATGTGTGATTTGTGTTACAGGAGGTGGCTATTTATAGTGGAGGAATAACCTAAAGACTCCTATTAGACTTAGGAAAAGAGGCT
>AWWV01012881.1:0-14090 GCA_001974805.1 Corchorus capsularis
AAACCAAGCCCATCAAGTAGAATTAAGACAAAACAAAATAAATAAATAAGCCCAAACTAAGAAAAGCAAAGTTTAAGGCCCAATACCATTTCATCCCATATAGGTTTAATTAATCACCAAACTAAAACACTTTCTTCCAATTCTAACTTACCCAGACTAATTCTTAAAGAAAAAAACTCTTTAAACCTTACCATGCTAAAGACCAATCTTAAAACTCAAATGAACCCTACTTTACTTCTCCATATGATCCTAGCACTTACTTAGTATATATATGTATATATATATATATATATATATATATATATATATCCTAAAACCTATCCAAATAATTCAATCCACTCTTAACTAATTTTTAAACAAAAATTACATGACATGCTAATTCCTAAACAGAATTATTGTTTTTTTTGTTTTGTTTATTAATCTCGTATTAATCCATTCAAAATACACTCATATATATATTTTTTATTCTCTACCAAAGGTCACTTTTTGGTTTATTTAAGCTAAATAATATTAATTTCACCAAACCAAATTAATAGGCATCTAATTGGATAAAGTTAAAACCTAAAGGACTAAATCAGACAAATACAAGAACCTGGTTGCAAACGGAACAAACTTTCTGTATTTAAATGAGCAAATTAACAAACATTTGAACCTAATCGACCTAAACGTAAAGCTTTCAGGGACCTAATCGAACAAATAACTAAAGTGCGACCTAAAATAACCTAATAAAGCCCTACATACGTCATGCCTATATATACCACTTTAAAACAGAAAAAACAAAAAAGCAAAACCCTAATTTCCTTACCTTCCGCCGCTGCTACCACCGGAAATCGCTCCGCCGTGCCGGACTCTGTGCGCCGCCGCGTCGGAGCTTTCAAACGTCGCCGACAACCCTCAAACTTCGCCAAATGGCTCTCCTTTGCCTCCTGGTTCTAGCGCCGACAGTAGTCTCTCCCGAATCTCGACAGAACCCTCTAGATTTGGACTTTGCCGAAACCAAACCCTAACTTTCCGACCGGAAAATTTAACAGCCGAAAGGCTCCACTCTTCAGGTATGTCGCTCTCCTCTCTTATCTTTCCCCTTTTACCGAAGCAATCTCTAAAACTAAAACCTAGATTTGAGTGACTTGATCTGGAACTAACATTACTGTCTTTTGTGTTATTTTTTTGTTCTTGGTGAAAAACTAAAAGGAACGGTGTTGAAGGATTCAAACAAAGGAAAGGGAAACCAGAGGTAAAAGACTATTACCCCTTTTTGGATCTTTTTTCGTATTCTGTAAAACTATGGACAAGAAAACATGGCTTTTTTTTGTTTTTCGATTACTGGAAGAATGGAAAAACTAGAAAGAAAAACTAGGGTTTTTTTTGGGTGTTTTCTTGAATCTCTGGAAGATGGAAAAAGTGGCTAGGGTTTATGTGTTTTTTCTTTGGGATCTGTGTCTCCTCCCTCCTTTAAGGTTTAGGAACAGTGGGTATATATACTGTGGTTAACTTTTCTTCTCCGCCGTATGATTCCTTTCTGTTTTTTGATCTCATGGCCACAAGAAAAATAGTGTATTTAGGCCTCTGATTGGTTCATGTACTGCTGAGGTGGCTATTTTATTGTCCTGTGCATGTGAAATTATTCCCTGCTTCCTATTGATTTCCTGTTTGCTTTGCTTCTTGCCTATTGTCCTTTTGATCTTGCTGACATCATATTCTTGCTGATGTGGAGGGCCTTACTAACTGGGATTTTGCCTGACTTTTCTGTTTATTTTTTCCATCCCTGACATTTGCCATGTGTCCTCTGGTCTTGAGTCTCCCTTGATTTAAAGGGTTGCTGATGCAATTATGATTCTTGCTATCTTGCTTGTGCATGCACCTGATAACTCTGTAAATGGCATTGTAGAAACGTACATGGCTTTGTATTCTGTCCTTTTGTGCCGAAATGGCAGCAGCTGGTTGGCTTATGATGACTTGGCTTTTTCCTTCCCCCTGATTTGTCTACTGCTTGTGTCTGTCTTGTGTATGCTTGTGGGGAGCTTGTGTATGCCACACTTTGATATTGAAATTATCTGCTAGTTCATTGTTCCATAGTACTCATGTGTGATCCTCCTGTGCATTCCCTAATCCTGTCCTTCTTGGACTTGGTATTTGATTTTAATGGTGATTGCTCAGGCCCCTATTTAGCCAATGTATACTTCTACTGTAGCCAATTATTTTTGGAGACCAGATTCTGAATTTTGTGAACTTGGTCGGCAAGTTTTGTTAAACATGTACTAACCCTCTCTCTACTGTTATTTGTTTGTATTTAATTGCTATAAATCTGGCGGTTTGTGTCCTTGGCTGGAGCATTACCCTGCTGATGTGGCGAGGGGGACCATCCAAGCTTGGTCCCCCAAGTCCAAAAAAAGATAAGTTACCCTCTCCTAAACTTGTTAAACTGCAGATTAATCCCCTGTTTTAATTATGATGGTGACTAACTTGCTTTGAAATTTTGCTTTGCAGGAACCTTGTGGAAATATTTGAAGCTTGGTGAAGGGCAAATTAGGGAAAGAAAATAAAGTACATGATTTACTCTAATGCAAACTGTATTGTAATTGTTGTATTACTATTACTATACTTTTTTGTATTATTATTTTGTACTTTTATTTAAATCAAGACTTGCCATTAACTTGCATTTTATCAGAATAAACTTATGGAAAGTTGTGAAGCCCAAGGCCCAAATGGGTTCTATCAAAACAAATGAAAGAACAAGGCCCATATGTAGAATTAGAATCAAAGACCAAATAGCAAGTCCAATGCCAAGTTATACAATTATTACTAAAATACTTAAGCTATATAATTGAAATGTAGCGATACTAAATGATTAAATGCAGTTAAGCCATGAAATGCAAAGAGTGCACAAAAATGCAAACCCAACTTGTGTATGTCTAACTTATTGCTGAATTGAGAGCTAAATTGAGATTTAGTTAATCAAAGAACTAAATTGAACCCAAACTGCACAATTAAAAGGCAACGATGTTAAATTACTAAATGAAACTAAGACATGAAATATGCAAAAGCACACACTGAAGTTTTTTCTTCTTTTTTTTGAAAATTTCAAATGCACCCTAAACGATTATAAAGAATTAGTTGTTCTAAATTGAAGGTGAACTTAAAAATGACTAAAATGCCCCCGAGTGTAAAAATGACCAAAATGCCCCTGGGCGCGAAAATGACCAAAATACCCTTGGGCGACCCCAATGTCGAATAAGAAAAGAATTAAAAGATACGGGACAAAAATAGGTGTCTACAATAGATAAACCTTTTCTTCCTAGCGGCTGAAACAGACACTTGAATTCTTTCCATAATCAGGTCCTATTAAAGAATGAAAAACAAATTGCTGTATGTTTATATAACCATTGAATTTGAAGCATTAATTATTCCAGTAATTGAAAATGGGAATGTAGACTTGATGAATATATATTTTACCTTGCACAGGTTTGGAGGACAGATATTGCAGCCATGGGAAAATGATTGAAAATCACTGTAAGGAGAGACTTGAAGCCTACCTTGTCAATCAATATAACTTGGGTTCGTATTGATTTCTGAGAAACAATCCAAAAGTCCATGGTTCGTCAAGATTGTCTTGATGAAGAAAACATCGGTATCACTAAAAAAAAAAGTCGAGAAGCAAATTGGTGAAAGTCCTTCCTCAACTTTGGATTTTGATTTTGTGTTTTGCTTTCTCTTTTGATTTTGTGATTTGCAGTGGATGGGTTTTGGAGCAAGAACATTCAAAGTGTTCTTGTGTGGTTTCATTAAAAAGAGAATGTTTGATTTTAATTGAAGAGAGAGAAGGTAATTTTGGTGTTTGTGAAAAAAAAGTTGGATTTTATTTTTCTTTAAAATTTCAAAGTATACAGATTTTTGAATTTAAATTATTTAATTAATATAAAAAAAGCAAAAATAGATTTTATAAACAAAATTATGCCCTTTTTATTTTGAAAAATCCACATGGCACCATTCAATTAGCCGAAGTAGGACCAATAAGTGCCACGTAGGCACACTTGACGGCAAAAAAAAGGACCGTTAGATTTTGTCCTTCTATTGCACATTCTTGTAAGTAAAGGGACCAAAATGGAGCGGTTTTAAGTACAGGGACCAAAATGGACAAAACTTGTAAGTACAGGGACCGTTTCCATACTTTTACCTCTCTTCTGCACATTATCTAACATGTCTCAATTTTTTTTTGCCAAAAATTTAACATGTCTCTATAAATAGTGGGTATTCTACCATCAAACTAACACTGTCTGTTTTCTACTACTCTTATAAATATCTCAAAAATGTCAAGTTCAAAGATATGTGAAAAGTCTTCATATACATCACATACTGCTTCATATTCGAACGAGGAAGATCGGGTCCTATGCCTAGCGTATATTGATATTTCTCAAGACCCAATTTTTTGATATAAATTAATCTAGTAATCAATTTTGATCTCGCATTGAGGCTAAATATCATGAAGTGTTACCAAATCATATCACAAATGTTCATCCCCAAATATCTCTGCAAACTCGAATGCATAATGATAGCTGTTGCAAAATTAAGATGATGCGTTCGACAAGTTGAAAACTTGAATCCAAGTGTCGCATCAAAACAAGATTTGTAAGTACTTAATAACTTTGATTTTATACAAAAATATTGAAATTATTTTTATTCTCATCAGAAAACTGATTTCAATTTTTATATAGATCAAATTTATCAAGTACTTGGATTCAAGTTTGCAACTTGTCAAACGCATCCTCTTAATTTGGCAATAAATGTCATTATTGTATGCATTCGAGTCTGCAGAGATCTTTTGGGGTGAACATTTGTGATATGACTTGGACCAAAATTGATTACTAGATTGATTTATACCAGTAATTGGGTTTTGAGAAATATCTAAGAAGCGGTGCGTGATATATATGAAGACTTTTCACCTAACTTTGAATTTGATATTTTGGAGATATTTTATAGAGTAGTAGAAAACATATACTTTTAGTTTGATGGTAGAAACCCACTATTTATAGAGAAATGTTAGATAAGGTATAGAAGAGATAAGGATTCAAACCAACAGTCACCTTTGAATCCTACTTGTAATTTAACGGTTACATTTAGATGAAGATAGATTCTTTGAAAGTGATTGGATATTGTGTTAGATTTTCTGGTTTTTCTAGGATATGGCGTGGAATAAATAGGATTCAATACAACAGTTACCTTTGAATCCCACTTAGATAAGGATTTAATCCCACAGTCACCTTTAAATTCCACTTGTAATCCGACAGTTAGATTGAGATAAAGATAGATTCTCTGAAAGTGATTGGTTATTGTGTTAGATTTTCTAACATTTCTTGGATATGGTGTGGAAGAGATAAGAATTCAATTCAACGGTCATCTTTTAACCCAATGGTTAGATTGAGTTAAATATAGATTCTTTGAAAGTAATTAGATATCATGTTAGATTTTCTTACCTTTCTCGGATATGGTGTGGAAGAGATGAAGATTGAATCCAATGGACCTTTGAATCCCAATTTTAACCCAACAGTTAGATTGAGATAAATATAGATTCTCTGAAAATGATTGTATTGTGTTAGATTTTCTTACCTTTCTCGGATATGGTGTAGAAGAGATAAAGATTCAATCCAATGGTCACCTTTGAATTCCACTTTCAATCCAACTGTTACATTGAGATAAAAATAGATTCTCTAAAAGTGATTGAATATTGTATTTTTTTAAACAAATTGAATATTGTATTAAACTTCCTAACCGTTGGTAATATATATAAAGTGTAAAGTTCATTTATTATTATAAAAAAGGCAACGGATCACCATATGCTTTATCATTCAACCTCCCCTATATTTTTCTTCAACCATGACTTCTTCCAATGCTAGTCAATCTCATATTCCATTTTTATTCTCATCTTCATCTCCATCCCATCCTCGTCCTTATCTATGGAAGATGAATTTGATCACACTAATACAATAGAGGCACAAACTCAAGCTATAAAAGCCCAACAAACAATATTATTAAATGTTATATGCAAAAGTCAAAGGTGCCAACTAACCAAATTTAGCGCCAAATATTGGTTGGAGCCATAAGTAATATGGTGAGAGTGACTCTTATATATAATTTCAATTTTAATATATGAAACTAATTTAAAAAAGGGTGATTATATAATACACCGGCGGTGTAAATTTTGGACTCCACAAGCGGCTTGTGGAGTTGACACATGTCCATTTTTTGAATTAATTAAGTTTTAAATATTTCAATCTAGTCCCTAAGGGACACATGTTACCCTTTAGGACCTGCTTGTGTAGTTTTCTAAACTCCACCACCGGTGTATTGTATAATTTGCCTTAAAAAAAAAAAGAACAAACGAATGTGGTCGTGGGACCAATCCAAAAGAGAAAAAAAATTGAAAGGGTTGTGGTGGGATAAATTTAGATTTACACATTTTTTTTTCAATTGTAAATTTGGATTTACTGCATTTATACTCTTTTTTTGAATCTTTCCTTATCATTTCAGTTCTATTAATATAATACAAGTGGCTTAGTCTGTGCTTACGTTATAGATAATTTTTTTAAAATTTAGATATGGAACCTAAGATCAAAACTAACAACTAAGGAAAAAATGGTGGGAATACCATTAATTACATCTCAATGCTAAAATTACATATAAAGATAATGTTATCTCAAAAAAAAAAAACATATAAAGATAATGCATTTAATTGGAAAGATTTTAAAGTAATAAGCCATATGGCAAAAAACCAAAACGGGACGAAAAGGTTCTCCCACATTAAAAATTGATGGGAGGAATTAGTATATTCAAAAGGGTATTCAAAAAATGTTTAGTGGTATATAGTATATATATAATTATTATAATGACACCCTAAAGCCTTTTTTTTTTTTCAAACGGTTGATAACAGGTAAAATTAATTGACTACTTCATATCGAACGATTACAATTTACCATTGACTTAGGCTCTGTTTGGTAGAGCTGTGAGATTGGTGTGGGGGAGATTAGTTACTGTACATGTGAAATTAGAATTGTAACTCTGAGAACTTAACTAGTGATGAAAAATGTATGTTTGGTGTGGTGGTGAGATGAGATGTAAAATTACCATTAAGGGTATTAGTATAAAATAAAATTATATAATAAAATTTTCAAATTTATTTTTTCAATATTTATAAATCTTTTAAATTTTTAGAATATTAACATAAAAATGTATTATATATGATTTTCAATTATTCATTAAATTATACATTTATTATTTTTAATTTAATTATTTATTTTTTATAGATTGGTAGAATAAAAATATAGGTGATATGAATCTAGGGGTTTTAGATTCAAATCTATCATTGAGACCTGCCAAAGATCAACTTGAACTTCTTCAACTTCTAGATGTGTACGTCGACAACCTTCACTTAAGCAATCCTTTTCTTTCGTCGGCCTAAGATCTTCAATTAGACCTGCAATTGTCAACCTAAGATCACAAGATTCACAAACAACCAAGTAATCACAACCTAATTGTTTGCTAGGACTCTACAAGATTGAAGAACCCTAAGTATGCTCAAACTAGAACAATGAAGCTAAGATAGTCAATTGGGTGTATAAACCTCAACTTTTATTAATCAACTCAACTTATGTTTACAAGAGATATTGGTGGCCTTATATAGGCACAAGGTCGACGCAATACCCCCCTTAGAACCCTCCTAAACCGACCTAGCATTCAATACAGGGCTAAGGGCGGTTTACACATAGGAACTATCTAGAAACTATCCAAAAATACAACCAATATTAAAATAACTAAGGATTGGACTTAATTAGACAAGGCCCAACCCTAAACAAGGTCCAAACTAAATAAGTAACTAATCTAAGATAGAATTAAGGCCCACATGGCCGAATTACACAATGTAGTATAAGTCATCCATCGATTTCAAGTAAGGTGATGAGTTTGGAATCGATGGGAATATTATTGCCTTTATCTTCATCAAAGCTCTTCAATTGCACTTCAATGATCTTCAAGTCATTAAGATGAGTTCGAACAAGGCTTGTTAATGCATCTTTGAACTTCTTAGCTCTTGCTCTAGTCATTGGACCTAAAGGCATTTTCAATGGATCAAATGGCATCTTTGGCATCTCCTTGAAGCTTGAATCATGACTTGTGCAATTCCCTTGATCTTGAATCATGTCCTTGCTTCCTTGCCGCATGTGCTCATCCTCTCCATGACCTTCATAGTTGATATGAATCTAGTTCCAAATCGGTTCAAATCCACCTTTGAGACCCGCCAAAGATCAACTTGAATCACCAAATCTCCTAGACTTGTATGTCGACAATCTTCACTAGATAAATCCTCCTTCGTTCGTCGCCTTAGATGAATAATTAGACCTGCAATTATCAACCTAAGATCACAAGATTCACAAACAATTAAGCAATCACAACCTAATTGTTTGCTAAGACTCTACAAGATTGAAGAATCCTAAGTTTGCTCAAACTAGAACAATGAAGCTAAGATAATCAATTTGGGAAAATAATCTTCAACTTTATTAATCAACTCAACTTGTGTTTACAAGAGGGGGATGGTCCCTTTATATAATAGTAGGGGACACAGCTCTCTCCCAATCCTAAAGCCATAAGGGCGGCTTACATAGATTATTCTAGAAACTATCCTAAAATACAACCAATAGGAAAAACAGATGAGGATTGGACTTTAATTAAACAAGGCCCAACCCTAATCAAGGTCCAAACTAAATAATTAACTAAACTAAGATAGAATAAAGGCCCATGAGGCCGAATTACACAATTAAAGAACTAATGATCATAGATTTCAAGTAAGGTGAACATCTTGGAATCGATGGGAATATTCTTGGTGATGTCGACTTCTATGTTCACCAATTGTTCTTCAATGGACTCAAAACCTCCAAGATGAGATCTAACAAAGCCCAATAAAGCTTCCTTGAACCTTTTAACCCTGGCCCTTGTCATTGGACCTTGTGGAATGGCTAAAGGATCCATTGGCTGGTTGTGCCCGGGTTGTGCCCGGCCTTGTGCGATGCTCCCATGCGATAGCCGGTAATGTGGCCGGTCATGGTCCCATGCGATGGCGCGGCTACTCCATCCTTTGGCGCGGCTTCTCCATGGTTTGGCTGGTCATATGCGATGGCATCATCTCCTAGCTCCTCCACACTTGCTTTCAAACCGGGATCAACCTTATTAGCTTCTTGAATATCCGAGCTATCTCCAAGTTTATCCGAGACATGATCTCCATTAGCTTCAATGTGCTCTTCTAGGCCATGGTAAGCCCTTGGCGCATCATCCCCTCTCCCTTGAAAAGGATTTGTCCTCAAATCTGCATCACTATTAAACAAAGATAAGTCTGAAACATTAAAAGTAACACTTACATTGCCATATTTACTTGGAAGATCTAGCTTGTAGGCATTGTTGTTGATCTTCTCCAAGACTTGGAATGGACCATCTCCACGAGGTAAGAGCTTAGACTTTCTCTTTTCAGGGAACCTTTCCTTCCTTAGATGCAACCAAGCCCAATCTCCGGGTTCAAAGATGATCTCTTTGCGCCCTTTGTTAGCATTCTTCATGTAGTGTTGTGTTTTCTTCTCAATTTGAGCTCGAACCCTAGCATGAAGTTCCCTAACATAATCGGCCTTCCTTTGTCCATCCATGTCGACATGCACACTCAAAGGTAAACTCAACAAATCCAATGGGGTTAAAGGATTAAAGCCATACACAATTTCAAAAGGTGAATGTCTAATAGTGCTATGTATGCTTCTATTGTATGCAAATTCAACATGAGGTAGAAAATCCTCCCAAGTTCTTAAGTTCTTTTTAATAAATGCCCTAAGCAAAGTAGACAAAGTCCTACTAACTACTTCAGTTTGGCTATTAACTACTTCAGTTTGGCCATCGGTTTGAGGATGACAAGTAGTTGAGAATAACAACTTAGTACCTAGCTTAGCCCAAAAAGTTCTCCAAAAGTGACTTAAGAACTTAGCATCTCTATCACTCACAATCGTCCTAGGCATTCCATGTAGTCTAACAATTTCTTTAAAGAATAAATTAGCTACATTAATGGCAACATCCGTTTCAGTGCATGCAATAAAGTGTGCCATCTTAGAAAACCTATCAACAACCACAAAGATAGAATCTTACCTCTCCTAGAACGAGGTAATCCTAACACAAAGTCCATACTAATATGAGTCCATGGTTCATGAGGAATAGGCAAGGAGTATACAATCCATGAGGTTTAGAAGTAGATTTAGCTTGCAAGCAAACAATACAACTAGCAACATACTTCCCTACATCATGTCGCATCTTAGTCCAAAAGAAGTGTTCATGCAATATGCCATATGTTCTATCAACTCCAAAGTGACCCATTAAACCCCCTTCATGCGATTCTCTCATGAGCAAGATGCGCAAAGAACAAGAAGGTACACACAATCTAGATTCCTTAAACAAAAATCCTTCATGCTTATAATACTTTCCAAATCCAGAATTTTCACATGCTTTAAAGATTTCTCCAAAAGAAACATCACTAGCATATAATTCCTTAATATACTCAAATCCAAGAAATTTAGAATCAAGCATGGAAAGTAAGACATACCTCCTTGATAAAGCATCGGCTACAACATTCTCCTTACCTTGTTTGTATCGCACAACATAAGGAAAACTTTCAATGAACTCGCTCCACTTAGCATGTCTCTTGTTTAGCTTTTGTTGGCCTCTTAAATACTTTAAGCTCTCATGATCCGTATGAATCACAAATTCCTTAGGCCATAGGTAGTGTTGCCAAGTTTGCAACGCCCTCATAAGAGCATACAACTCTTTGTCATAGGTTGGATAGTTCAATGCGGCCCCATTCAATTTCTCACTAAAGTATGTGACGGGCTTCCCATCTTGCATCAAAACAGCTCCAATTCCAACCCCTGATGCATCACATTCAATCTCAAAAGTATTGTTAAAGTTAGGTAAAACAAGCAAAGGAGCATTAGTCAATTTTTCCTTCAAGGTCTCAAATGCTTCTTGTTGTTCTTTTCCCCACTTGAATGGTGCATTCTTCTTCATCACACTTGTAATAGGGGCGGCTAAGGTGCTAAAGTCCTTAACAAACCTCCTATAGAATCCGGCTAGTCCATGAAAAGATCTTACTTGACCAACGTTGGTGGGAGTTGGCCAATCTTTGATTGCTTTGATCTTTTCCTCATCAACCTCTATACCTTGCGATGACACCACAAAACTATGAAAAACAAGCTTGTTTGTGCAAAAGCTGCACTTCTTAAGGTTAGCATACAATTTCTCAACCCTAAGTACATCTAACACACATCTTAGATGCCTAACATGCTCATCTAGGTTTCGGCTATACACAAGGATATCATCAAAATAAACAACAACAAACTTGCCAATAAAAGCTCTTAAAACATGATTCATTAATCACATGAATGTACTAGGTGCATTAGTCAATCCAAAAGGCATAACTAACCATTGATACAATCCTAATTTAGTTTTAAAGGCAGTTTTCCATTCATCACCCTCTTTCATGCGAATTTGATGATAGCCACTTTTAAGATCAATCTTAGTAAATAAGCAAGCACCATGCAATTCATCAAGCATATCATCTAATCTAGGAATAGGGTGACGATACTTTACCGTTATGTTGTTTATTGCCCTACAATCAACACACATTCTCCAAGTTCCATCCTTCTTAGGAACAAGCAAAACAGGAACTGCACATGGAGAAAGGCTTTCACGCACAAACCCTTTTTGAAGTAGCTCACCAACTTGCTTCTCCAATTCCTTTGTTTCTTCAGGATTTGTCCTATAAGCTGGCTTATTAGGTATTTGCACCCCAGGGATGAAGTCAATTTGATGTTCAATCCCCCTAATTGGTGGTAAACCACTAGGAATCTCCTCAGGAAACACATCTTTATAATCACTCAAAAGAGAAACAATGTTGCTTGGAAGATCTTTTTTCAAGTGGTTAGTGCTCACAAGTGTATATTTATGCAAAAGCAAGATCAAAACAGAATTATCATTCAAAGCTTCTTTAATCTCACTCTTAGTAGCTAACATACACTCCTTATTAACTTTCTTAGAACTAGCATGCTTATCAACTGATCGGTCGTTGATCAAATCACAAGATAAATTCCCCACAAACCAATTAACAAATATATAAACTACTTAGCTAGGGCAAGTAGGGGTCGAATCCACAGGGAAGGTACGAATCAAAGTTAAATCTTACAAAAGAAAATCTAACCTAGAAAAGATATTTTTGGGTTTTTCAATTTATAAAATTAGATTAGAAAGAAATCTAAATTAAATAACTATAAAAAAAAGTTTAAGAGAAAAACAATGAATACAAACATACTTCTTTTCCTTTTGGTAACTACTTTGATCAAGTGAATCATGGATCATGGACACTAAACATAAATTTGGCTTAGATTGCAATCAATTAAGAATCATAAATTACTCCAAATCGGTATATAGCCTAAGATGTAGACATCAACTTTCATTGAAACAAAGTAATCCTCTTAACATCTTAAACAACTCCATTTGAATAATTGTTATAGAAACAGACGTAATGCTAATTCCAACATGCTATGAAAATTAATCCGCATCTCGCTGACAATTAATTACAAATGTTCTAATTGCGGGTCTATCAAACCTTAGAACACGCGTTAAGCTTAACTTATCCACATGCATGATAAATCAATACCAAACTTGCCTACGTCAATTTCCATCTCGGCCTAAAGATTTCGAGAAGGTTTAATATCCCATTGAACCTAGGACTCCTAGCATTCAATTGTTACTTGGACCAATTTTAGCTTGACTCAAACTACTTGAATCTAACTATAGCATTCATAAATCTCAAGATATGTTGTACACCAAATCAATCAAAGTATGAACACATAAGATGAAGCATAGAGATAAGAAACATATTCAAACGGAAAAAACTCAAATTATTAAGAACAAAAGTCTCACCAATAATTCATTGATCAAAAGTACTTAAGGAAAAGAAATATAAAAGTTTAGCTCCATGAGAGACTTACAATGCTAGAGGCCGGCGGCTGCCTCCTCTCTCCTTATCACAAAAACCTAGAGAAAAGATGTATGATATGCTAGGTTGATGTTGTAAGTTAGCTAGGGTTTTAGACTAAAGAGGGTATTTATAGAGGGTGGCTTAGGGTTAATTTAGAGCTAAATAAACCCTAAGGACGTGCTGGGCTGCTCTCCAAGTCTTCAAGCTAGTCCAAATAAGAATTTGGGCTTAATTGGATCAATCCTGCATAAAAGGCCAGGACAGTTTCTGTCCGCTGACTTCAGGGGCATTTTCATCCACGAAAACGGCAAAACTGGGCTTCGACCAAAACAAGAAAGTTGTAGATCTTGGAGTTAGATTTCCAACGGCTACTCATACGCCTCAAACGGAGCTCTAGATCAAAAGTTATGGCCAAAATACAGAAAGGTCGCCAAATCTGGAAACAAGTGAAGAGGCTTCAAGGTGAAGACACACAAGGCAGCTGGGTGGCGCGCGCATGGCATGCTACCCGACTCCCCCTGGGCGCCCATGTGGATGACCTGTGCACCCAGGGCGTTGCTCTCAGCCCCCATGTCGCCAGCGCCCATGTGCTTGCTGGTGGCATGTCTCGACTGGCGCTGGGCACCCATGTGCTATGCTTGGCGCCCCATGTGGTTTGCCTCGCGACCCATGTACTCCAGTGTTATGACACATCTTGACATGTTTTCTTTCCTTGAAATTCAACTTTGCTCCTTTGCTTCAAACTCTTGAAAATCAATCTTATGATAATAAAATTGACTCTTCAAGTTCTTCAATCACGAACATATTGGCTCCATTCTTCATCCAAATTGTCCTTGGAAAATATTTGTGTAAATAATCATCCAAAAAGGCTCCAAAAAGGTACAAAAATAGTGATTTTGCACTTTTCTTCACTTTAACACCTATAAACACAAATATACCAAATATAAGGCATAATCAAGCATAAAATACCCTAAAAGCATAAGAAAATGACCATAAAATGATGCATAATTTTGGTCCGATCATATTTCCCCCAACACTT
>AWWV01012883.1:0-42354 GCA_001974805.1 Corchorus capsularis
ATGTTATTGATGCTATCCACAAGAAGTTGATCATCGACTTCTAACCCTTGATAAAAAGCACTCGATCAAAACTTGTTATTGCAATACCATGTTGAGGGCAATCGGCACAAAGTTTTCTTGAATCTCTCCCAGCTAGGTGGAAATTCTCATCTTTTGCGTTGTCGAAAAAGTTGNAATCCTTTGCCTCCCCCTTTTGAAAGTTGCTCTACTTTTAATGGTTGAAAGATGTTGTACCTAACTCTTTCTTTACCCACTTTTCCACTACACAAACAAAATCATTAGTTTTCAAAGATAAATTTGATGAAAATTTGGGATGAATTACATCACCATCAAACTCCATTGTCAATGAGCCATCAAAAACATCGATTTTGGTGTGAGAAGTCCTTAGGAAAGGCCTTCCTAATAAAAGAGGGCATTGATCCTTTGTAATTTCTCCTTCCATTTCCATAACAAAAATATCAATAGGAAAAATTAAATGTTGAACTTTAATTAAAATGTTCTCTAGCACACCCTTGGGATGTACCAAAGATCCATCAGCCAATTGAACAACAACATCAGTGTATTTTAAAGGACCAATTTTTAAAGATTGATAGAAAGAATAAGGCATGACACTTAAAGATGCTCCTAAGTCAAGCATAGCATTATCAATGATAGTATTTCCAATTGAACAAGTAATTGAAAACATACCAGGATCCTTGCATTTTGGAGGTAAATGTCTTTGCAAAACAGCAGAAACTGTTGCTCCAACATTCAACTTACCTTGCAACCTTTTCTTGTTTGTACACAATTGCTTAAGAAGCCTTGCATACCTTGGTACTTGTTGAATCGCATCAAGAAGTGCGATGTTGACCTCGACCTTTCGAAAAATATCCAAGATGTCTTGATCTTCATCTTCTTTCATTGATTTCCTTGACTTGGTTGGAAAAGATTCCTTCTTTGAATCAAATTTGGGCTTGACCACAGAAGTTTCCTTGGCTTCTCCATTATCCTTGACAAATTCGAGAATAATGGGTTCATCATCTTCAATCTTGATCTCCTTTGCTAGCACATGCAATTCTTCTTCTTTCTTGCTTGTCCCTTCATCCATTGTAGGCTTAGTTGGATATGGTTCTTCCAACTCCTTTCCACTTCTCAAGGTAATAGCATTCACATTTTCCTTAGGAGGCACTTTTGATTGAGATGGGATCTTGTTTTGGCCTTGTGCTTTGAGCTCACTCACATCACTTGCCAATTGACCTAATTGCTTCTTGATGATCTCCATGGTCTCTCTCATTTGTTGCATTCCCTCAGAATAGTGTGAAGATTGCCTTGGATAATTGTTTGGCCTTGCTTGGTAAGCACTTTGGTTCCCATAAGAATTGTAGCTTCTTGGAAATGACTCTTGCTTCCTTTGAAATCCCTCTTGCATTCCTAAAGCATTGACTTCTTCAACATCATCTTCGACCAACTTTGGACACTTGTCCGTGTGATGTCCTAATGAACAAATCCCACAAACCTTTTGCACACTTGATAAGTTCGATTTGACCAAATCAGTGAGCAAAACGATTTGTTGATTTGCTTCTTCAATTCGTTGCTCCAATGTAGAGGAATGGGTTGAGACTTCATTGATCTTCCTAATGTTTCCATCTCTTTGTGCACAATTCTCTCGATTACCAAATTGTTATGTGTTGGCGGCCATGCTCTCGATCAAAGTCCAAGCATTGGTGGGAGTCTTGTCGATGAAAGCCCCTCCACTTGCAGAATCTATGGAAGATCTATCAAATGGAAGTAAACCTTCATAGAAATACTGAATAAGCAATTGTTGAGGAATTTGATGATTTGGACAACTTGAGCACAACCTCTTGAAACGTTCCCAAAACTCGTACATAGTCTCGCCTTGGGATTGCTTAATTCCACTTATCTCCTTTCGAATGCTTGAGGCTTTATGAACAGGAAAGAATTTTTCCAAAAACAATTTCTTAAGGCTCGTCCAAGAAGTGATTGAACCACTAGGCATGTAGTCCAACCAATCCTTTGCACGATCCATAAGGGTAAAAGGAAAAGTTCTAAGTTTAAATTGCTCCTCAGAGATACCTTGCATCTTCATGGATGAACAAACAATTTGAAAATCTGTGAGATGTCGGTGTGGATCTTCTCCAGGCATACCATGAAATTTTGGCAATAATTGAATGAATCCAGACTTGATCTCAAAATTTTCTTCATTGGTTGGGTATTGAATTGCTAAGCGCTGTGTAGTCACATTTGGGACAGCAAGTTCCCTCAAAGTCCTATTGTTGTTGTTTTCTTCGGCCATGTTTTCCCTTGGGGGTTGTGATTCCAAACTTGAAGAAGAAGTGGTGGATCGTGGAGAGCTAGCTTGAGAACTTGGTGTTGACGAATCTCCTCCTTCATGCTCAGAATTGAATTCTAAGTCCTTGGTACCACTACTCCTTGTATTTGGCATACAACACCTAGAAAGAACTTAAACAAAGAATCCAACAATAACAAGTAACTTGAAAAATAAAAAGTAAAGAAAAATTAACTAAACTAAAAATTGAAAAGAAAAATAACGAAAAATATAAAAGATAAAGGTAAGAAATTCTTAAGTAATAATTTGCCTTCAATTACGTAACCTTCCCCGGCAACGGCGCCAAAATTGTGATCGGTCGTTGATCAAATCACAAGATAAATTCCCCACAAACCAATTAACAAATAGATAAACTACTTAGCTAGGGCAAGTAGGGGTCGAATCCACAGGGAAGGTACGAATCAAAGTTAAATCTTACAAAAGAAAATCTAACCTAGAAAAGATATTTTTGGGTTTTTCAATTTATAAAATTAGATTAGAAAGAAATCTAAATTAAATAACTATAAAAAAGAGTTTAAGAGAAAAACAATGAATAAAAACATACTTCTTTTCCATTAGGTAACTACTTTGATCAAGTGAATCATGGATCATGGACACTAAACATAAATTTGGCTTAGATTGCAATCAATTAAGAATCATAAATTACTCCAAATCGGTATATAGCCTAAGACGTAGACATCAACTTTCATTGAAACAAAGTAATCCTCTTAACATCTTAAACAACTCCATTTGAATAATTGGAATAGGAACAGACGTAATGCTAATTCTAACATGCTATGAAAATTAATTCGCATCTCGCTATGAAAATTAATTCTAACATGCTATGAATAACTAATAGTGAAAATTAATTCTAACATGCTATGAAAATTAATTCGCAACAAATGCAATGGGGTTAAAGGATTAAAGCCATACACAATCTCAAAAGATGAATAACTAGTAGTGCTATGTATGCTTCTATTGTATGCAAACTCAACATGAGGTAGACAATCCTCTCAAGTTCTTAAGTTCTTTTTAATTGATCGAGCCAAAAACAACCCTATTTTTATGGCTATTTTATTATGATTTTGGATCTATTTATGCTCTAATTTGCTTTATTTTGGTGATATTTGTGTTTTTAATCTTTATGAGATGAGAAATTGGAAATTGTTAATTTTCACTACTTTTGGAGCTATTTTGATGACTTTTTACACAGATATGAGCAAAGTAATTTTGAGTATAGATTTGGAGATGCGAAGTTCGTGCTTTGAAGATTTCTTGAAGATAATTTGAAGATTTGAAGATCATTGAAGAATTATTTCAAGGAGTAAGAATTGAAGATTGGAGCTTATTTGCAAAGGATTGAAGCCAAGCCCAGAAGAAGCCAGGAAGTTAAGGATTTTTGGATAATTTATATGGGATTATATTAAGTCCATATAAGTCCATAATTGGAATTAAAATCTCAATTTATAGGCTTAATATCCAAGGGAATATCCAAATCCCGTAATTTTCCGTAACTAGTCCTATTTGGAGTAGGAAATGACGCAGTCTCGGTAGAAAGGCCATAACTTTCTGCTCAGATGTCCGTTTTAAGCCCATGAGTACTAGTTGGAAAGCTAACTCTGAGATCTACAACTTTCCTTTGAAGTCTGAAGCCCAATTCTGCTGCTTTTAAACCCAAATCTCAAGTCGAAGTTTCTGCAGAAATCCAGAAAATTCCAGAATCCTATTTTGACTTGGATTCTACTCTAAGAAGACATCTAATCCAACTTGGAGTCTACGTCAGCCCTAAACCACCCTAACTATATTCTTCCACTATAAATAGCCACCTTAGGTCTAGATTTTGAGTGTAATTTTTATTCTCATAAGATATACAAGACACAGGGCACTCACTACGTGAGTGGTTTATAACAGTTTTTTTTTCAATAGGTAGTTTCTTTAAAATGATATAAATAAATTTAAATATTATATTTATCTTATAATGGGTAGTGTTTTTCTAAAATTGGTATAATGGGTAGTTTTTATCTAAAATGGGTAGTTTTTATTTTATTTTGAATTTTTAAAAACTGAGTTTGTCTCCGAGTCAACTCGTGAGACAAACTCAGGTTTTGGCATTATAATTAGTATAGATTGTTTAGTTGAAGATTTGGAGGAGAAAAACCTAGGAGCCGCCGCCCCCTTCTCTTCCTCATCCATAGATAAGTTCTCTTCTTCTTATTTGTGGATGTTCACTCAATTTATGAGTGAGTAATCCTTTTCTTTTCTCCAATGTAGAATTTAATTGATCTCTTGACTATTATCATGGTGAGATTTTGTGCTTATATATGAGAATTGTTTAGGGTATTTCTTAGATCTCTGTTTTAATCCTATGTTGCTTGTTTTGATGGGTTGGAGTCGACAATGCCTTGATAAATTAGGTTAACATTACCTAGATTAGATCTAGAATTAGAACCTCAGATTTAATTATATGTAGCAATTGGATGAGAGTTAGACCTCCTTCCAAGAGAGATAAGAATCAATGGGTAAAAAATTGCTTGTTGTGCTTGTTTATAAATTACTTGAACTTAATGCTTTATTCCTAAACAATCTTTAAGCCCTAGAACGGTAAGCGATTGTTGAAAGAGTAAAAGGGGTAGATTAAGCCCTAGAACGGTAAATTTATCTAATTGAGGTTATTTAAGATTTAAATCACCAAGCTATCTAAGGTTTTCATAATTATTAGATATCAATGATCCATGTTATTTATGTCAAGAGGGAGATTAATTCTATGTTGGAGGGTTTTCTTTAATTGTTTTTCTCAATTTATTCTCTGCTTTGTAATTAATTGTTTTCTTTAATTTTCTTGATTGCTTTCTTAGTTAATTTTCTAGTTTGTTAGATTCAATTTTAAACTCTTTTCCAAAATTCTCTATTTTATTTTGTTTTAAGAAAAAGAATAATAACCAATTTCTCTGTGGGTTCACCCCTACTTGCCCTAGCTATTCTTAGTTAGTAATTGTTGGCATATTTATTTTATGGTCATTGACGACACGATCATTAATCAATGCCCTAAGCAAGGTTGACAAAGTCCTATTAACTACTTCAGTTTGGGCATCGGATTGAGGATGACAAGTAGTTGAAAATAACAACTTAGTACCTAACTTAGCCCATAAAGTTCTCCAAAAGTGACTTAAGAACTTAGCATCTCTATCACTAACAATTGTCCTAGGCATTCCTATTAACTACTTCAGTTTGGGCATCGGATGTGTGTCCATGGTTCAAGAGGAATAGGCAAAGGAGTGTACAATCCATGAGGTTAAGATGTAGATTTAGCTTGCAAACAAACAATGCAACTAGAAACATACTTCCCTACATCATATCGCATCTTAGGCCAAAAGAAGTGTTCATGCAATATCTCATATGTTCTATCAACTCCAAAGTGACCCATTAAACCCCCTTCATGCGATTCTGATACGAATCTAGTTGCAAATCGGTTCAAATCCACCTTTGAGATTTGTATGTCGACAATCTTCACTAGTTATAAGGAACTCAAATCTGAAATTTCAAAGCAAAAAGAGTTAATTTGAATCGGCTATAAATTTTCAAAGTTTCTGAATTTTTGAATTTTTCATGAAGGTGGTACGATGAGTGTGTAATTGAATTTTGATGGATGAAAACTTGATGAATGATGAATAGAAGGATAGATTTGCCGATTGAAGAGGACAACCTATGCTCTGATTACCAATTGATACGAATCTAGTTGCAAATCGGTTCAAATCCACCTTTGAGACCTGCTAAAGATCAACTTGAATCACCAATTCTAGACTTGTATGTCGACAATCTTCACTAGATAAACCCTCCTTCGTTCGTCGGTCTTAGACCCTCAACTAGACCTGCAATTGAACACCTAAGATCATAAGATTCACAAACAATTAAGCAATCACAACCTAATTGTTTGCTAGGACTCTACAAGATTGAAGAACCCTAAGTTTGCTCAAACTAGAACAATGAAGCTAAGATAATCAATTTGGGAAAATAATCCTCAGCTTTATTAATCAACTCAACTTCTCTTTACAAGAGGGGGTTGGTCTCTTTATATAGTGATAGGGTCAACCAAAATCCTAAAAATAAGACCTAAATTTCGTCCAAATATAAGGGCCATGGAAAAACTAGTTCAAGCCCAACTAGGAAAAGGAAATAAAAGCATAATTAAACAAGGATTGAACTTAGTCAAACAAGGCTCAACCCAGATAACATCCAAACTTAAAAATAAGCTAATCTAAGATAGAATTAAGCCCAAACAAAGATAACTAATGATAATGGGCTCATGCCATGATGTGAATCCGGCCATCTAGAATCAATAGCAAGCAAAGTGATGAACTTGTAATTGATTTGTAATTTCTTGCCCAAATCATCACCAAAGTTCTTCAATTGAAATTCAATGGTCTTCAAGTCTTCAAGATGAGTTTGAACAAGGCCCATGAGTGCATCCTTGAATCTCTTAGCTCTTGCTCTTGTCATCGGACTAATAGGCATCTTCAATGGATTGAATGGCATCTTCTTGGTGCTTGAAACATTATTATCGATATCTCTATAGTCTCCATGCATCTTCATGCTTTCTTGCAGCCCTTGCACATCCATTCCTTGCTCTCTATAGCCATCTTCAAGTCCATAATAAGTCCTTGGCGCATCATTCTCTCCATGATAAGCCTTGGGCGCATCAGTTTCCCTCACAAACACATAATGCAAAGAGCAAGAAGGCACACACAATCTAGATTCTTTAAACAAAAGTACATCATGCTTATAATACTTTCCAAATCCAGAATTTTCACATGTTTTAAAGATTTCACCAAAGTAAACATCACTAGCATACAATTCCTTAGTAAACTCAAATCCAAGAAACTTAGAATCAAGCTTGAAAAGTAAGACATACCTCCCTGATAAAGCATCGGCTACAACATTCTTCTTACCTTGTTTGTAGCGCACCACATAAGGAAAGCTCTCAATGAACTCACTCCACTTAGCATGTCGTTTGTTCAACTTTTGTTGGCCTCTCAAGTACTTCAAGCTTTCATGACCCGTGTGAATCACAAACTCTTTAGGCCAAAGATAGTGTTGCCATGTTTGTAATGCTCTCAAAAAGCGTACAACTCTTTGCCATAGGTTGAATAATTCAATGCAGCTCCATTCAATTTTTCACTAAAATAGGCTATGGGCTTCCCCCTTGCATTAATTCAGCTCCAATTCCAACCCCTGATGCATCACATTCAATCTCAAAAGTATTGTTAAAGTTAGGTAAAACAAGCAAAGGAGCATTAGTTAGTTTTTCCTTCAAAGTCTCAAATGCTTCTTGTTGTTCTTTCCCCCACTTGAATGGTGTTGTCTTCTTCATCACACTCGTAATAAGTGCTGCAAGGTGCTAAAGTCCTTAACAAACCTCCTATAGAATCCGGCTAAGCCATGAAAAGATCTCACTTGACCAACGTTGGTGGGAGTTGGCCAATCTTTGATAGCTTTGCTCTTCTCCTCATCTACTTCTATACCTTGCGCAGAGTCCATAAAACCAAGAAAAACAAGCTTGTTTGTGCAAAAGGTGCACTTCTTAAGGTTAGCATACAATTTTTCAACCCTAAGTACATCTAACACACAACACAAGTGCTCAATATGATCCTCTAGGTTTCGGCTATACACAAGTATATCATCAAAATAAACAACAACAAACTTGCCAATATAAGCTCTCAAAACATGATTCATTAGCCTCATGAAAGTACTAGGTGCATTAGTCAATCCAAAAGGCATAACTAACCATTCATACAACCCTAGCTTAGTTTTAGAAGTTTTCCATTCAGCACCCTCTTTCATGCGAATTTGATGATATCCACTCTTAAGATCAATCTTAGAAAATAAGCAAGCACCATGCAATTCATCAAGCATATCATCTAATTTAGGAATAGGGTGACGATACTTAACTGTTATGTTGTTTATTGCCCTACAATCAACACACATCCTCCAAGTTCCATCCTTTTTAGGAACAAGCAAAACAGGAACTGCACATGGAGAAAGGCTCTCACGCACAAAACCCTTTTGAAGTAGCTCTCCAACTTGCTTCTCCAATTCCTTTGTTTCTTCAGGATTTATCCTATAAGTTGGCTTATTAGGTATTTGCGCTCCAGGGATGAAGTCAATTTGATGTCCAAACCCTCTAATCGGTGGTAAACCACTAGGAATTTCCTCAGGAAAGACATCTACATAATCACTCAAAAGAGAAACAATGTTGCTTGGAAGATCTTTTTCCAAGTGGTTAGTGCTCACAAGTGGTTTTTTAAGCAAAAGCAAGATCAAAACAGAATTATCATTCAAAGCATCTTTAATCTCACTCTTAGTAGCTAACATACACTCCTTAACAACTTTCTTACAACTAGCATGCTTATCAATAAAAACAGATTTACTTTCAACGCAACACATACTAGAACTATCACTCTTTGCCTTCTCTTTAACCCTAAATTGCAATTCCAATCTTGCAAATTCATCTCTCACTTTTAATTGATCTTTTAAAGCTTCTTGAGGTGATAAAAGAATTAAAGTAATAGGGTGCTTACCACACATAAAAGAGTACTTATTTGTCTCACCATCATGATGCACCTTGTTGTCATATTGTGATGGTCGACCAAGCAGCACATCCTCCTTGTACCTGCCCCAAGAAAGAGAAACTAAATCTTGTTTGTTAACCCTAATCTCCTCTCTATCATTGAACCATCCTAAATGGCTAAATAACCAATTCAGGATATAACGTTTGCCGCACCGATCAATTTGTGATATAACATTTGAGAAGGATCATTTCAGGATATAACGTTACCAAATAGGATCAAATTAGGATATTTTCAAACGGACTCCAGAATTTGAATTTCACGCGCCGCGAAATCGCGTATAGTTAGGAAAAATAAGACACCGTGTAATTTTTTTTTAGTGAGATGGAAAAAGAAAAAGTTATTTAAAATAAAAAAAGGAAAAAAAATTGGCCTAAGAGATGACGATTGCAGGGCCAACGTAAAGGACTAGCTCTGTCAATGGTGACAAACACTTCGGCTCCGACCATGCCCCCAATTCCCAAGCCAATCAGGTCGAACCAATGGAGAGTCCTCTGCATGTGGGAACCGGAGCGGCCTCTCGCACGGCTCAATTCTTCATAGGAGGAAGAAACAGAGGCTGCTCGGCAAGCCAGGCGCGATGGGGTACGAACTAGCCCCCCAAGTTAAGATTAGAAGCTAGATAAAGTGGAAGCAGAGGTTTCCATTAGAGCAGAGACGGGGTTGCCAATGCCAATTATTTGGTGATTTTATTTCATTTTGATAGAGAAAAAGGGGAGTTAAGTCTGATTTCTTTAAGCATTTGACAGAAACGCCTAATATTTCTGGTAAGGAAATGAAAGGGAATTTTTTCCTTAGTTCAGTAAAAAAAGATGAAGGCAAATATGAAGGGGATTTCAAGCTTCATGTTGTCTTGCCAAAAACGCTTAATATTTCTGGGAAGATTGATGGGTTTTGATTGGATTTTTTTTAGGATTTTGGTTTGGGGGTTCTGGGTTGTAGAGGAATTGTATCCATGGAAATAACAATAGAATTAACATTTGTGAGGAGTAGATGGGTGGTGGGCGGCTGAAAGGAATGGAAGGAAAAAAAATTAATATAGCTTTTTTTACATCAAAAAAATTAATAGCTTAGGTTGGTTATTTTTTTATTTATTAATTAATTTCTTTTATTTATTTTATTTTGTTATTTTTTTAAATAATTTTTTATTTTCTTAAAATCTACTTGGCGTCCACGTGGTGCCCACGTGGCGCCCACATCATCACTTCACTGCGCGTGCAATTTAAACCTTGGAATCCGTCTGAAAATATCCTGATTTGATCGGATTGTATAACGTTATATCCTGAATTGATTGTTCTGAAACGTTATATCCCAAATTGATCGGCTCGGCAAACGTTATATCCTGAATTGGTTATTTAGCCCATCCTAAACTATAAGGTTTAGGGTGTTTGGTAGTGGGCAATGACAACTCCTTCACCAAATACACATGATCAGACCAAAATGTGACATGTTTTTATGGTCATTTTCCTATGTTTTTAGGAGGATTTATGCTTAATTTTGGTTGATTATGTCTCAATTTCTTAATATTTGTGATTTTAGGTCGTGAAGGCAAGCAAAGTGGAAAAGTACTATTTTTCCTAATTTTTGGAGCTATTTTGATAGAATTTTGACATAATGATTCAAGTGGAATTTTCATGAAGATTTTTGAGATTTTATATTCTTGATTGAAGACTCTTTGAAGCTCATTTTATGCTTGAAGAAGCCATGAAGATCAATGCTACAAGTTTCCAAGGTGATTGAAGATCAAGAACATAAGTTAAGTGAAGAAAGATGCAACTTGCTGACGAGCTCTCCAGATGACCTGGGCGGCTAAGTTATTAATCTGGGTGGCTAGGCATTTCATCTGGGTGCCCATGGACAGTCGGGTCTGCCAAATCCAGCACAAGTTGGTGTCTTCCTCTTGAAACTTCTCCAATTGATTTCGATTTCAGTGACACTTTGGGAGAAAATTCATAACTTTCTCTACAGAGGTCCAAATTCGATGATTCAAGATGCGTTGGAAAGTTAACTCCAATATCTACAACTTTGCAGCAGACCTCGAAGTCCAGTTTTGCCGTTAAGATGGTCAAAATTGCCCCTGAAGATTGCGGACTGTTGCTGTCTTGGGCCAGATTTCGGGTTTCCTCTATTTTCAGCCCATTAAAGCCGTTGGATTTCACTTGATGACCAAGTAATCAGCCCAGCACACCCTTAAGAGTCCTAGGTCGGTTTTAACTCTAATTCTAACCCTAGGAACCTCCTATAAATACCCACCTTAAGTTATAGAAAAACCTAAGCTACCTAATCATTAGTTTTTCTAGGTTTTAGTTTTTTTCTCTTTTCTTTGTGGCAGCCGCCCATTGGAGGGGAATTTTCTATAATTTCTTCTTTTCTTTATTTTTCCCTCATGGATTCTCTTTAATTCATGAGAAGCTAGTTCTCTTAATACTTTCAATCCTTTGGAGATTTTAATCAATTGATATGGGGAGATTCTGCACTTATAATTTGCTATGATTTTCTCTTTTGAATAGCATATTAATTCCTATTATCATGATTAAGATTATGAGTTTTATTGCTTTAAGTGGCCACTATTGTCAATAAAAAGATTAGTCTATTGTTTTTATTAGGTTGGAACTTAATTGGTATGCCTAATAATTGATACAAATTGATCACCAATAATATTGGGATCAATGGAATCAATAAGCCTTATTGAAAACCAAGGCGTGATAGTTTGGTTGATATAGGTTTGATTCTATAATTGTTCTTAATGCTTTATTCATGTTTCTGAGGCGTGATAGTACGGATGCATGAATAATAGGGTTAATCTTTGTGCCTGGCGGAGTGAGATTAACTATTTACCATGTTAAGGAAACTTAGGTCAATTAGGTTATTGAATGAATCTTGCTTGATATTTTACCTCTATTTATAGAGTGGCGTAAAATTGGTTCTTGCCTAATTCAATAATTTTGTTGTACTAAATTTATCTTTCATATCAATGATCCATATCTCCTATTGATTAATTTCTACCATTGGAAGGAAAGTATGCTTTTTAGTTAATTGTTTTCTTAATTAGTATTTTAGTTTAGTTTAATTTAGTTTCTGCCTTACTTTTATTTAATTGCTTTTTAATTGTGAATTCTAATCACCAATTTTCTTAAGTGTTTCCAAGTATTTTGTTTTCAATATTCGTTTCATCCTTCTCTGTGGGTTCGACCCCTGCTTACCCTAACTACCTAGTTAGATTTTGTGGGGATTTATTTTGTGTGTCGTTGACGACTGATCACAATTTTGGCGCTGTTGCCGGGGAAGGAAAGAAACAACAAAGAAGTTGAAGACAAAGACACGCCAACACCTATGAAAGATCCAATGGAACAATCACGTACCTTGAGAGATTTGATTTTCTCCTTTGAAATCAAACCTCTTTGTATTGATTATCCAGAGATGGACATGTCATACAAATTGAAAGCAGGAGTGACCCGTATGCTACCTATTTTTCATGGGGAAGGTCATGAGAATTCGCACGAGCATTTGCAAATTTTCTGCACCAGATGCCTTTTTATCACTGGAATGCCTGAAGAACAAGTGAAGTTGCGAGCCTTTCCCTCTACTTTGGAAGGAAAAGCGCAACAATGGTTTTGGAGTATCCCTCCAAAATCCATCACTTCATGGAAGGATCTACAAAGAGCATTCTTGAACAAGTATTTGCCAGAGACAAAACGCGCTGATGTTAAACAGAAGATTTACGCTTGTCGACAATTACCTCATGAGAAGTGGTACCACTATTGGGAGAGATACAACAAGATCTGCGAGAGCTGCCCATACCATAATCTAACTGAAGAACACTTGATTTGGCAATTTTATGGAGGACTGCTTTATGAAGATCGAATTTATATCGATTCCACTAGTGGAGGAAGTTTGACATACAAGACCCCTGAAGAAGCTAGAAAATTACTGAATATTATGGCAGAGAATGTCTATCAATTTAACATGGAAGAAGGATACTCGTCACCTAAACCAATGGAGCAAAAATCCTTTGGTGAAGTGAAGGAGAGCATCAACCACATAGGCTCAATGTTGACATCTCTAGCCACTGTATTCACCAGTTTCATCTCAAGCGAAATGACAAACCAGAGATCATACCAACCTGTTCACACCTCTTTGAACTTGCCTCAAGGAAGTATGAATGGAATGAAGTATGGGAATGGGATGTACAACGCACAAGGTCTTGAAGTCAATTCAACTGGAGTGGAAGAAAATCAACAATGGTATGCAAGGAAGAAGGAGTCATCAACAATTCATTCTTCAGTGCCACCACTTCTTGTTTCTCCTACACCTCCAATGACACCACCACGAGTCTCTTCACTTCATGTGCAAATGCCGAGAGATGATAACACCATTGTCGAAAGAGTAGTGGAAGAACCTCCACCCTATCCGCAAAGGTTGATATCACGACAAAGGAGATATAGTGAAGATGATCAACTCAATTCGCTCTGCAAATTAGAGGAAAACATTCCTATAGTTTCTGCAATTGAGAAGGTTTCCAAAATTGGGCAAGAAGAACAGGAAGCACCAATGCAATTGACATAAGCTCAAGATCAAATAACAAATTGCGAACAGTTTCCAGATGAGCACTTGCACCAATTTTGGGAGAGATTCAACAAATTATGCGATAGCTATCCAAACCATGGGCTTTCTGAGGAAATCCTAATTGGATGTTTCTATTCAGGTCTAGAACCTGTTGGTACAGACTTGATAGAGAAAGCTAGTGGTGGAAGTTATATACATAGTGGATTTTTCTTTTTGAAAAATCTTAAGGAGTAAAGGGATATAATTGAAGAAGACGTAGCCAAGAGCGCACAAAGATACCATGGGTCAAAGATCGACGCAACAACATCATGGGAAGAACCTACTCATTCTGAACCAAGTAAGATGGAAGGTGAATTTCATGAAGTTGCTGAAGTTACAATAATGAAGGAAGTTGAAGAGGTGTCAAGCGAAATAATAGATGATTTGGAATCACATGAGCTTAATGCGCAAGACTCCACTCAATTTTCCTCCAATGATGAAGATGATGCCCCATGCATAGTATACATCACTACTCTACCAAAGGAGGCTCCCAAGATTGTACAAGAAGAAAGAGAAGCACATCAAGAAGACATTGAGATGGATATTCCTCTACTTTCTCCTCCACGACTTGTAAAGAGCAAGGATCATGTTGATAACCAACTTTTGGAACCTGCAGATCCAGATTTAGTGGGAATCAACAAATTTCTTGAAGATTGATGCAAGGGAGGGGTCGAATGGATACCCATTGATCAATTCTTTTTGAAGGATGAGGAAATTAGCTAAGACGTGCACACTTCACAAGGGCAAGAAAGAAGCAATGTCAATCAAAGATGCCACAAGCACCCATTACATCAAACTCTAATGGCAACAAAGATGGCATTGTCATTCATAGCCATTCATGGAGTCGCTCTCAATAAAATTGGTGATTTCTTTCCTTATCTCATCTTTTGTTCTTCCTATTTTTGTGCTCAAATTCTTCTAATTTCATCATATCTACTTTTTGCTTTGAAGTGGTATGATCCACCCTAACAAGAGGGGATGCGCCAAGGGCTTATCATGGTCTTAAAGAGCACAATGGAGCTAATGAAGATCATTCTATGGATAAACATGGAGATGCCTCGGATATTAAAGAAGCTGCTATGGTTGATCCCGGATTGAAAGGAAGCTTGCAGAAGCATGGAAATGATGGGATCGCACATGGCCGGCCATTGCATGGAGCAACCGCACAAGACCGGACACATGGCCGGCCATGGCATGGAGCAATTGCACATGACCGGGCACAACCGGCCATTTGATCCTTTAGCCATTCCACTAGGTCCGATGACAAGGGCTCGAGCTAAAAGGTTCAAGGAAGCTTTATTGGGCTTGGTACGAAGCCATGGAATGTTCCCAACGATTCCAAGCCATGTACTTTGCTTGAAATCGTTGAGCATTAGAGCTATCATTGTGTAATTCGGCCAATTGGGCTTTTATTCTATCTTAGATTAGCTATTTAATTAGTCTAGAAGACATTGGGTTGGGCCTTGTTTGACTAAGTCCAATCCTTGTTTAATTAAGTTATGTTATTTAATTTTCCTAGTGGGACAAGGAGTAGGTAATTTCCTTGATCCTTCCTTTATGTAATGTTTTCCTTTTAGCTTTAGGAGAAAGGTGTTATGCGTCCCCTACTACTATATAAAGGGACCATCCCCTTCTTGTAAACATAAGTCAAGTTATCAATAAAATTGAGAGGTTTATTCACCCATATCTATTATTTGGCTTCATTGTTCCAGTTTGAGCAAACTTAGGATTCTTCAATCTTGTAGAGTCCTAGCAAACAATTAGGTTATGATTGCTTAATTGTTTGTGAATCTTGTTATCTTAAGAGTTCAATTGCAGGTCTAATTGGATACTTAGGGCGACGAACGAAGGGATTAAGCTTTGTGAAGATTGTTCAATCGATTCATCAAGGAGTGGAGGAACTTCAAGTCGACTTTGGTGGCTATTCAAAGGGTAGATTTGAATCTAACACAACTAGATTCGTATCAATTGGTAATCAGAGCATAGGTTGTCATCTTCAATCGGTAAATCTATCCTTCTTATCATCATTCATCAAGTTTTCATCCATCAAAATTCACCCACACTCTTATCGCACCACCTTCTTAAAAAAAATCAAAAATTTAGAAATTTGAAAAATCATAGTGGATTCATCTTAACTCCATTTGCTTTGAAATTTCAGATTTAAGGTCCTTATAACTAGTAGTTATATCGAAAAATATCAAAAAAAAAATTCGAACAGAAACTTGTGATTTTTGTTCTGGGTTCGTTTGAAGTCGGAAAGCTTTGAAATTAGAGATTCAGACTTATTTTAGTGTGATCTTGCTGGGAAAAATACTGAAAAAAATCAAAAAAATCTGTAGCTCTAATCGCAATTTTGGGTTTTAGGGTTTAATCTAGGTTATTTGGGGATTAAGGGTTTTGTTTGTGGAATTGATTCAATTAGTTGCAATTAACCCTAATTGAATGTTTGATTGAGTATCTTGGGTTGCTTTTGCTGTCAATTGAGATTTAATTTGAAGAATTTCAGGTTTGAAACCCTATTGGAGACAAGTGGTACAAAATTGGATCAAGTGGTACTGGGGTTTTTACTAATCGAATTGATTGTTTGATTTGTGCTTGAATTGAGTTTTTGTGCAGCAAGTTTGGGGAAGGAATTCGACATACAAGGCCTGCATAAGTGGTTTGGTTTTGGTTTTTGATCACTTTCCTTCGATTCACAAAGAATTTTGCTACTAATTGTTTGTTCCTCAAGTAGGTCACGAGAAGAAAGGAGTTCTCTAGGAGTTGCTCTTATTAGGCCTATTAAAGCTACTAAAAGGCATAATCATGTGAGATCATCAAGAGAGTAGTGGACCGTCAATCCATCGGAATTGAGTGCAAACACGAGAGCACAAATCAAGGTACACACACACACACACACTTGTGACGAATTTTTACTACTAATCTTTGTTTTTTTGTAGGTACAATGGGAGATAGACAAGAAGAGCAAAATCAAGAAGTAAATACGAATGCCATGTTGCAACAAATCATGCAACAACTTGGTACCATGACAACGAGATTGGAGGCATTAGAAACTCGAAATCAACATGCTCAACAAGGAGCCAATGCCGCAATCAACAATGAGAGAATTCAACTTCCACCACCAAGGCAAGTTGCTAGGTTGGATCCCATGGAGAGATTGAGGCAACAAGAACTTGGTGGACAAGCTCACAATGAAAACATGCGGCCGAGGAGGGGAGTTGAAAGAGAAGAGCCTAAAGACAACATCAAGTACAAAATCCCTAAATTCAATGGGAGAGGGTCACCATCGGATTACTTGGAGTGGGAGACAAAATTGGATATGTACTTTGATTATTATCCTTATGCCGAGCCTAAGAAAGTGCAAATTGCTACTCTTGAATTTATGGAGAATGCTTTGAATTGGTGGAATCAATTGGTTCAATCAAGGAGAAGAAATTTAGAGAGGCCTTTTGATACTTGGTTGGCGTTGAAAAGTTTAATGAGAAAGAGATTCGTTCCAAGCTACTATACCAATTCTCTTTATCAAAGTTTGCAATCTTTAAGGCAAGGAATAAGGAGTGTTGATGAGTACTATTCCGAGATGATGTTGATGTCTAGGGCCGAGGTTTTTGGCGGGATTTTGGCGGGATTGAATAGAGAAATTCATGATATTGTGGAGATGCAACAACACTATGATGTTGAGGAGTTGCTTCAACATGCATTGAAGGCCGAGAGTCAAGTGGAAAGGAATGGCGCAAAAAAGAGCTTTGCATCATCATCTAGCTCATGGAAAACTCCAATCAAGAAAGATGAGAAAACATCCAACAAGGAGAAGGAGTTGGCGCAAAAGGGAACAAGCCCTAAATCTGATTCTAAATCTTCATCAGGTTCTTCTTCTAAGAATCATGTTAAGTGTTTTAAGTGTCAAGGATTTGGTCATTATGCTAAGGATTGTGTTAACAGGAAAGTGATGTTTATGAATGACCAAGGAGAAATCGAAAGTGAAGATGAAGAATTTGCCCTAGGTTCTAGTGGTGATGAGAGGGGATTTGCGCATGATGATGAAGATGATGATGGTGATACACCGGCACTCTTGAACTTAGTTGCAAGAAGAACTTTAAGTGCCTATGTTAAAGGAGATGTGAACAATCAAAGGGAGAATTTGTTTCATACTAGGATGTATGCGAATGGGAAACCTAGTAGTGTGATCATTGATGGAGGGAGTTGTACAAACATAGCTAGTGTGTACTTGGTGAAGGAGTTAGCATTACCTACCACTAAACACCCTAAACCCTATAGTTTAGGATGGTTCAATGATAGAGAGGAGATTAAGGTTAACAAACAAGTTTTTGTTTCTCTTTCTTTAGGCAGGTACAATGATAAGGTGCTATGTGATGTGCTACCAATGCAAGCATGCCATGTCTTACTTGGTCGACCATGGCAATATGACAACATGGTCCATCATGATGGTGAGACAAATAAGTATTCCTTTATGTGTGGTAAGCGTCCCATTACTTTGATTCCTTTATCACCTCAAGAAGCTTTAAAAGATCAAATAAAAGTGAGGGATGAGTTTGCTAAGATGGAATCCGATTATAGGGCTAAAGAAAAGGATAAACATGCCATTTTGAATGTGAATTGCATTGAAGGCAAATATGATTCGGTTGATAAGCATGCTAGTTCTAAGAAAGTTGTTAAGGAGTGTATGTTAGCTACTAAGAGTGAGATTAAAGAAGCTTTGAATGATAACTCTGTTTTGATCTTGCTTATGCTTAAAAATACACTTTTTACTACTAACGACTTTGAAAGAGAGCTTCCAAGCAACATTGTTTCTCTTTTGAGTGATTGTGTAAATGTGTTTCCTGAGGAGATTCCTAGTGGTTTACCACCAATTAAGGGGATTGAACATCAAATTGACTTCATCCCTGGGACGCAAATACCTAATAAGCCAGCTTATAGGACAAATCCTAAAGAAACAAAGGAGTTGGAGAAGCAAGTTGGAGAGCTACTACAAAAGGGTTTTGTGCGTGAAAGCCTTTCTCCATGTGCAGTTCCAGTTTTGCTTGTTCCTAAGAAAGATGGAACTTGGAGAATGTGTGTTGATTGTAGGGCAATAAACAACATAACTGTAAAGTATCGTCACCCTATTCCTAGATTAGATGATATGCTTGATGAATTGCATGGTGCTTGCTTATTTTCAAAGATTGATTTAAAGAGTGGCTATCATCAAATTCGCATGAAAGAGGGTGATGAATGGAAAACTGCCTTTAAAACTAAGCTAAGGTTGTATGAATGGTTAGTTATGCCTTTTGGATTGACTAATGAACCTAGTACATTCATAAGGTTAATGAATCATGTTTTGAGACCTTATATTGGCAAGTTTGTTGTTGTTTATTTTGATGATATTCTTGTGTATAGCCGAAACCTAGATGAGCATGTTAGGCATCTAAGATG
The DNA here is from genome assembly GCA_001974805.1 of Corchorus capsularis. Lineage (NCBI taxonomy): Eukaryota > Viridiplantae > Streptophyta > Magnoliopsida > Malvales > Malvaceae > Corchorus > Corchorus capsularis. The sequence continues at coordinate 18,988 of AWWV01012883.1, forward strand.
TGTGTTAGATGTACTTAGGGTTGAGAAGTTGTATGCTAACCTTAAGAAGTGCACCTTTTGCACAAACAAGCTTGTTTTTCTTGGTTTTATGGTGTCATCGCAAGATATAGAGGTTGATGAGGAAAAGATCAAAGCAATCAAAGATTGGCCAACTCCCACCAACGTTGGTCAAGTAAGATCTTTTCATGGACTGGCCGGATTCTATAGGAGGTTTGTTAAGGACTTTAGCACCTTAGCCGCCCCTATTACAAGTGTGATGAAGAAGAATGCACCATTCAAGTGGGGAAAAGAACAACAAGAAGCATTTGAGACCTTGAAGGAATTTGAGCTGTTTTGATGCAGTGTGGGAAGCCCGTCGCATATTTTAGTGAGAAATTGAATAGGGCTGCATTGAATTATCCAACATATGACAAAGAGTTATATGCTCTTGTGAGGGCGTTGCAAACTTGGCAACACTACCTTCGGCCTAAGGAATTTGTGATTCATACGGATCATGAGAGCTTGAAGTATTTAAGAGGCCAACAAAAGTTGAACAAGAGACATGCTAAGTGGAGTGAGTTCATAGAGAGCTTATCTTATGTTGTGCGATACAAACAAGGTAAGGAGAATGTTGTAGCTGATGCTTTGTCAAGGAGGTATGTATTACTTTCCATGCTTGGTTCTAAGTTTCTTGGATTTGAGTATATTAAGGAATTGTATGCTAGTGATGTTTACTTTGGTGAAATCTTTAGAGCATGTGAAAATTCTGGATTTGGAAAGTATTATAAGCATGATGGATTTTTGTTTAAGGAGTCTAGATTTTTGTTTAAAGAATCTAGATTGTGTGTGCCTTCTTGCTCTTTGCGTTATGTGCTTGTGAGGTAATCGCATGAAGGGGGTTTAATGGGTCACTTTCGAGTTGATAGAACATATGACATATTGGATGAACACTTCTTTTGGCCTAAGATGCGACATGATGTAGGAAAGTATGTTGCTAGTTGCATTGTTTGTTTACAAGCTAAATCAACATCTAAGCCTCATGGATTGTATACTCCTTTGCCTATTCCTCATGAACCATGGACTCATATTAGTATGGATTTTGTGTTAGGTTTACCTCGTTCTAGGAGAGGTAAAGATTATATCTTTGTGGTTGTTGATAGGTTTTCTAAGATGGCACACTTCATTGCATGCACTAAAACGGATGATGCCATTAATGTAACTAATTTATTCTTTAAGGAGATTGTTACACTACATGGAATGCCTAGGACGATTGTAAGTGATGGAGATGCTAAGTTCTTAAGTCACTTTTGGAGAACTTTATGGGCTAAGTTAGGTACTAATTTGTTATTTTCCACTACTTGTCATCCTCAAACCGATGGCCAAACTGAAGTAGTTAATAGGACTTTGTCAACATTACTTAGGGCTTTAATTAAGAAGAACTTAAGAACTTGGGAGGATTGTTTACCTCATGTTGAATTTGCATACAATAGAAGCATACATAGTACTACTGGACATTCACCTTTTGAAACTGTGTATGGCTTTAATCCTTTAACACTATTGGATTTGTTGAGTTTACCTTTGAGTGTGCAAGTCGACATGGATGGTGCAAGGAAGGTCGATTTTGTTAGGGAACTTCATGCTAGGGTTAGAGCTCAAATTGAGAAGAAAACACAACACTACATGAAGGTTGCTAAGAAAGGGCGCAAGGAAGTCATCTTTGAACCTGGTGATTGGGTTTGGTTGCATCTAAAGAAGGAGAGGTTCCCTGAAAAGAGAAAGTCTAAGCTCTTACCTCGTGGAGATGGTCCATTCCAAGTTTTGGAGAGGATCAACAATAACGCCTACAAGCTAGATCTTCCAAGCGAATATGGCAATGTAAGTGCTTCTTTTAATGTTTCAGACTTATCCTTCTTTGATTGTAATGCAGATTTGAGGACAAATCCTTTTCAAGGGAGAGGGGATGATACGCCAAGGGCTTATCATGGTCTTGAAGAGCACAATGGAGCTAATGGAGATCATGCTATAGAGAAACATTGAGATGCCTCGGATATTCAAGAAGTTGCTACGGTTGATCCCGGATTGAAAGGAAGCTTGGAGGAGCATGGAGATGATGGGATCGCACATGACCAGCCATTGCATGGAGCAACCGCACAAGACCGGACACATGACCGGCCATGGCATGGAGCAATCGCACATGACTGGGCACAACCCGGGCACAACCGGCCATTTGATCCTTTAGCCATTCCACTAGGTCCGATGACAAGGGCTTGGGCTAACAGGTTCAAGGAAGCTTTATTGGGCTTGGTACGAACTCATCTTGGAGGTTTGAAGTCCATTGAAGATCAATTGGAGAGCATTGAAGACATCAAGCCATGGAATATCCCAACGATTCCAAGCCATGTACTTTGCTTGAAATCGTTGAGCATTAGAGCTATCATTGTGTAATTCTGCCAATTGGGCTTTTATTCTATCATAGATTAGCTATTTAATTAGTCTAGAAGACATTGGGTTGGGCCTTGTTTCACTAAGTCCAATCCTTGTTTAATTAAGTTATGTTATTTGATTTTCCTAGTAGGACAAGGAGTAGGTAATTTCCTTAATCCTTCCTTTATGTAATGTTTTCCTTTTAGCTTTAGGAGAAGGGTGTTATGCGTCCCCTACTACTATATAAAGGGACCATCCCCCTCTTGTAAACATAAGTCAAGTTATCAATAAAATTGAGAGGATTATTCACCCATATCGATTATTTGGCTTCATTGTTCTAGTTTGAGCAAACTTAGGGTTCTTCAATCTTGTAGAGTCCTAGCAAACAATTAGGTTGTGATTGCTTAATTGTTTGTGAATCTTGTGATCTTAAGAGTTCAATTGTATGTCTAATTGGATACTTAGGGCGACGAACGAAGGGATTAAGCTTTGTGAAGATTATTCAATCGATTCATCAAGGAGTCGAGGAACTTCAAGTCGACTTTGGTGGCTATTCAAAGGGTAGATTTGAATCTAACACAACTAGATTCGTATCAAGAGGGAGATTAAGGGAAGTCTAGCTAAAGAGTTTAAAGAAAAGCGCTTATTGGGAGGCAACCCAATTTTCTAACCCTTTTGATTGTTTTTGTTTTATTTTTATTGAAGTTGCTAATTTTTCTTTTGTGTCATAGTAATAATAGAGTCTAACTTGATTGAAGTTTGATAAAGGATGAGTGAAAAAGCCAAAATGCACAAGCAAATAAGTTTTCATTAATTCTGTTTTAACCTTCATGGAGGACGGATCCAACCTTCAAGGAGATTGAATCAGAATTCAATGTCATGCCAATTGATCATGTTTAAGTGGAAGGAAAACTACAAGGAAAAGCTTGGCGATTGAGAAGACTTGATCACTGCAATCAATCAATGAGAATTTTCTTTACCTTTTCCTCTTTTAGGCTTTATGATGATTAATCTTTAGATGACGAACATGATAATATGGTAGACTTGCATGCTTGGGTTTTCCTGTTTTTCTACTCCTTGAGCTTAATGGACTTCAATTATGTTATTTATTAGGTAAATTCAAGATGGAGGTTTACATAGTTCAATTTCAAAGAAGGATCAAGGAAAAGTCAACAATTTGGATGGAGGAAGCATGCACATGAATGCCAACACCCAGAATAAACTTTTCTTAACCTTTTTCCTTTTTAATGTGTTCTTTAATTGATGAAATCTTTTCTTGAGGAATTGAATATGTTGATCCTTTGTTTTGAATGTTATTTCAAGCATCATTTGTATCTTTGCATTCATGGATTTTCATAGCAACTAGAGCTAGCAAATTAACTTGCTTGCTTTTGAGCTATGAATTTTCACATATCATTTGTAGTTCTTTATAGGTTTTGTATTAAATTGTTTCATGCACATGACTTTCATTGTTTCAAGAGCTTAACTACAAGAGAAGTTTTGGTCATGGAGAAAGTAAGTGTTCATGAATTGTTGGATTCTAGAATTTTTACAAATCATTGGATATTTGTTTGATTAGAATTAGGAGTCACATTGCATTGGAACTATTAGGTTGATCAAGTCAAGATGGAAAAGGAAATTTTGAAAGAGGAAAATGGGAAACTGCCAAGGGACGAAATCCCGACTGTTCCTGGGTACCCAGCAGAAATGCCCAGGCACCCAAGTTCAGTGCCCAAGCACCCAACCGCTTTCCCAGACACGACAGCAACCCCAACTTGACTGCATATGGGTGCCCGGTAGAAATACCCAAGCACCCATGTCGACCTGAAGAAAACCCAACACACCACTATTCAACTACCATTACTCTCTCACTTTTTCCTAACAACTTAAACAATATCCGTTTTATTCCTCAAATTCACTACTCCCATCACATACACTTTATTTCTTATACCTTTTTTCCAATTTAGTGCACTTACAACCAATCTCCCACCATAAGCTCATAAAATTCAAAATTTTAAGGTTGGGAGTATTTGTTGGATTTATGTTAGATAAGGTCAGGAAGGGGTAGGAAAACCATTTAGGAGCTAGTCGAGGATAATTTGGGAGCACTTAGAGGAACTACATTGGATTTGAGAGCTTGAATTGTCAAGACTCCCAACAATAGAACCTAGTGCATATCAAGTGTTTGAGAAAAAAAGGGGGTGTTATAGCTCTTGTACTATGGAGGAACATGTGTATTGCATTTCATGACATTGCATGCATATTTTTTGTTTTTGTTTTCATTTAGGTCTAACTCGTACTTTATTGTCTTTATATTTGTGTTTGTGTTTTATGTTTGATTGGATCTTATTTAAGACTTATGTGCTTTGAATGCTTTGATTCATGCAATGCTTTGATTGATTTGCTAGATTGGATATATACTTTCTTTGTGAATTAAGTCTTGCATTTGCTAGATCAATTTAATTACCACACTTATTGTGTTTTGTTGCTAGTAATAGGTTTAATTGTTTTGTTAGATTAAACATTTTCTTTCTAGGTCAAGTTTTCCTAGTGCACTTCATTTTTCCAAAAATTTCAAAAATACCATGTTTGGAAATTTTTGTCCAAATTCACTAGCACACACATTGAAAACAATGTGTCTTTTAAGTGTGGGGAGAGATTAGTCTATTTCAAAGATCCATTTTTCTATCCTATTGACTAGAGATAAATTTTTCAAAATTTTTGAAGAAAATTTAAAAATTGTTTTAGTACTCTCTAATAATTTTTGATTTAGTTTGCAAGAGTATAGTTTTGTGCTCTATTTGATTGGTTTAAGTACATTGGAAATATTTTTCTAATTTTCTCAAGCAAATTTCATTCTTTGATTGAGAAGTGTAATTGATAAGGTTTTTCATATCCAAAATGTTTTGACAAGTGTATTACTTCTAGAGCTTGTGTTAAATCTTGTTTACGGAAGTATGTCATGGATATGTCAAAGATAAAGTGTGGGGGTATGAAGGGTAGCTAAAATCTTTTAAAAAGAACTGTTTTCATCAAAGAGGAGAAGAGATACTTCTGCTTATAAAAAATTAAAAAAAAACTTTTTCATTGTTGTCACTCTTTTCTAAAACAAAAGGAGTTAGTAACCCTTGGAAAGAGGATAAGAGGCATGGAATTGCGGAAGTATTGTCCCTCTTAAAAAGAAAAAAAATGAGTGTTAGTAACCTCAAAAAAAAAGGGAGTTAGTAACCCCTATTTTTGAACACTTCTAAGGTTAGTAACCTTGTTTTCTTAAAAATAAGCCATCCTTTTTAACCCATTCTAATTTTTGATAAATATCCATGATATTACTTTTCTTTGGAAATAGATGTATATACAAGCTTATGGTAAGTTTTCTTTGTCAAAATCATCTAAGGTATGTTGATCTTAAAGATTGCATTATTGATTGGAGTGATTTTGTGCATGGTCTATTTGAACTATATGGCTTTTGTATTTCTACTAACCTATATTACATTTGATTATAAATTGTGAATTAAATTCTTTTGTTATTAGAAGTACTCTGTTTTCTAAAAGTGATATTTTTAGTCAATTTCATAATGTTTGTGGGTAGCGTTCTAGTTAAGTAAACCTTCAGGTGACTATAACACCTCCAGTGTAGACATACAATGGTTTAAAGGCTTGCGTCACATGTTAAGTGTCGCCGTACACCTACGAAAGTGGAATCAATATTTGCATTAGTTTAGAACTAACATTTTTTTGTTTTAGGTTTATTACACTAGTTTGCTAGGGACTAGCAAAGCTTAAGTGTGGGGGAAATATGATCAGACCAAAATGTGACATGTTTTTATGGTCATTTTCCTATGTTTGTAGGAGGATTTATGCTTAATTTTAGTTGATTATGTCTCAATTTCTTAATATTTGTGATTTTAGGCCGTGAAGACAAGAAAAGTGGAAAAGTACTATTTTTCCTACTTTTAGAGCTATTTTGATGGAATTTTGACATAATGATTCAAATGGAATTTTCATGAAGATTTTGAAGATTTTATGTTCATGATCGAAGACTCTTTGAAGCTCATTTTATGCTTGAAGAAGCCATGAAGATCAATGCTACAAGTTTCCAAGGTGATTGAAGATCAAGAACATAAGTCAAGTGAAGAAAGATGCAACTTGCTGACGAGCTCTCCAGATGACCTGGGCGGCTAGGTTATTAACCTAGGTGGCTAGAAGTTTCATCTGGGCGCCCAGGGATAGTCGGGCCTACCAAATCCAGCACAAGTTGGTGTCTTCCTCTTGAAGCTTCTCCAATTGATTCTGATTTCAGCGACACTTTGGGAGAAAATTCATAACTTTCTCTACAGAGGTCCAAATTCGATGATTTAAGATGCGTTGGAAAGCTAACTCTAAGATCTACAACTTTGCAGAAGATCTCGAAGGCCAGTTTTGCCGTTAAGATGGTCAAAAATGCCCCGGAAGATTGCAGACTGTTGCTGTCTTGGGCCAGATTTCGGGTTTCCTCTATTTTCAGCCCATTAAAGTCGTTGGATTTCACTTGATGACCAAGTAATCAGCCCAGCACGCCCTTAAGAGTCCTAGGTCGGTTTTAACTCTAATTCTAACCCTAGGAACCTCCTATAAATACCCACCTTAAGTTATAGAAAAACCTAAGCTACCTAAGCATTAGTTTTTCTAGGTTTTAGTTTTTCTCTCTTTTCTTTGTGGCAGCCGCCCAAGGGAGGGGAATTTTCTGTAAGTTCTTATTCTTTTCTTTATTTTTCCCTCATGGATTCTCTTTAATTCATGAGAAGCTAGTTCTCTTAATACTTTCGATCCTTTGGAGATTTTAATCAATTGATATGGGGAGATTCTGCACTTATAATTTGGTATGATTTTCTCTTTTGAATAGAATATTAATTCCTATTATCATGATTATGATTATGATTTTTATTGCTTTAAGTGGCCACTATTGTCAATAAAAGGACTAGTCTATTGTTTTTATTAGGTTGAAACTTAATTGGTATGCCTAATAATTGATACAAATTGATCACCAATAATATTGAGATCAATGGAATTAATAAGCCTTATTGAAAACAGAGGCGTGATAGTTTGGTTGATATAGGTTTAATTCTATAATTGTTCTTAATGCTTTATTCATGTTTCTGAGGTGTGATAGTACTGATGCATGAATAATAATTCCTATTATCATGATTATGATTATGATTTTTATTGCTTTAAGTGGCCACTATTGTCAATAAAAGGACTAGTCTATTGTTTTTATTAGGTTGAAACTTAATTGGTATGCCTAATAATTGATACAAATTGATCACCAATAATATTGAGATCAATGGAATTAATAAGCCTTATTGAAAACAGAGGCGTGATAGTTTGGTTGATATAGGTTTAATTCTATAATTGTTCTTAATGCTTTATTCATGTTTCTGAGGTGTGATAGTACTGATGCATGAATAATAGGGTTAATCTTTGTGCCTGGCGGAGTGAGATTAACTATTTACCATGTTAAGGAAACTTAGGTCAATTATTCTAAGAGGTTATTGAATGAATCATACTTGATATTTTACCTCTATTTATAGAGTGGCGTAAAATTGATTCTTGCCTAATTCAATAATTTGGTTGTACTAAATTTATCTTTCATATCAATGATCTATATCTCCTATTCATTAATTTCTACCATTGGAAGGAAAGTATGCTTTTTAGTTAATTGTTTTCTTAATTAGTATTTTAGTTTAGTTTAATTTAGTTTCTGCCTTACTTTTATTTAATTGCTTTTTAATTGTGATTTCTAATCCCCAATTTTCTTAAGTGTTTCCAAGTATTTTGTTTTCAATATTCGTTTCATCCTTCTCTGTGAGTTCGACCCCTGGTTACCCTAACTATTTAGTTAGATTTTTTGGGGATTTATTTTGTGTGTCGCTGACGACTGATCAACACACTAGTTATGTTTGTGTAACTTCCTCCATCAATGATCACACTACTAGGCTTTCCATGGGCATGCATCCTAGTATGGAATAGGTTCTCTCTTTGATTTTGCACATCTCCTTTAACATAGGCACTCAAAGTTCTCCTTGCAACTAAACTTAAGAGTGAGGGTGTGTCACCATCATCATCATCCTCATCATGCGCATAATCTTCCCCTTCATCAGCTCCATCACCACTTGATCCCAATTTAAATTCTTCATCCTCACTCACAATTTCACCATAGTCATTAAGATACATAACCTTCTTGTTAACGCAAGCCTTAGCATAATGACCATATCCTTGACCCTTAAAACACTTAACATGAGACTTAGAAGAACAACTTGATGAAGACTTAGAGTCAGTTTTAGGGCTTACTCCCTTTTGCGCCACCTCCTTCTCCTTGTTGAAAGATTTATCATCCTTCTTGATTGGAGTTTTCCATGAGCTAGATGATGATGCAAAATTCTTCTTAGCACCATTCCTTTTGACTTGACTCTCGGCCTTCAAAGCATGTTGCAACATCTCCTCCACATCATAGTGTTGTTGCATCTCCACAATGTCATGAATTTCCCTATTTAAACCCGCCAAAAACCTAGCCATGGTGGCTTGTGGAGCTTCATCAACTTCGGCCCTTGACATCATCAACATCATCTCCGAGTAGTACTCATCAACACTCTTTGCTCCTTGTCTCAAAGATTGCAAGCTTTGGTAAAGAGAGTTGATATAGAAGCTTGGCACAAATCTCTTTCTCATGACAATCTTCAATTCCACCCAAGTATCAATAGGCCTCTCCAAATTTCTCCTCCTTGATTGCACCAATTGATTCCACCAATTCAAAGCATTCTCCACAAACTCAAGGATGGCAATTTGTACCTTCTTAGGTTTGGCAAAGGGGTGATAATCAAAGTACATGTTCAAGTTTGACTCCCACTCCAAGTAATCCGCAGGTGACCCTCTCCCATTGAATTTTGGGATCTTGTACTTGATGTTATCCTTTGACTCATCTCTTTCAACACCTCTCCTAGGCCGCAAATTCTCATTATAAGCTTGACCTCCAAGATCTTGTTGCCTCAATCTTTCCATAGGATCCAATCTAGGAACAACTTGTCTTGGTGGTGGAGGTTGAGCTCGATCATTGTTGTTTGCGGCATTAATTAGCTCCTTGTTGGGGAGGTTGATTTCGAGTTTCTAAAGCATCCAATCTAGTAGACATGGTGCCAAGTTGCTGAATTATTTGTTGTAACATGGCAGCCGTGTTTACTTCTGGATTTTGCTCTTCTTGTCTATCTCCCATGGCACCTACACAAAGAACAAAGATTAGTAGTAAGAATCCTCACAAGTGAGTGTGTGTATACCTTTGTGCTCTCGTGTTTGCACTCAACCTATGGATTGGCGGTCCACTACTCTCTTAATGATCTCACAAGATTATGCCTTTTACTAGCTTCAATAGGCCTAATAAGAGCAACTTGATAGAGTGCTTCTTTCTTCTCGTGACCTACTTGAGGAACAAACAATTAGTAGCAAAATTTTTGTGAATCAAAGGAAAGTGATCTAAACCAAAAACCAAACCAATTATGCAGGCTCCTCATGTCGATTTCCTTCCCCAAACTTGCTGCACAAAAACTCAATCAAACAACACAAATATACCAAATCAATTAGTTAGAAACCCTAATACCACTTAGATCCAATTTTGTACCACTTGTCTCCAATAGGGTTTCAACCTGAAATTCTTCAAATTGAATCTCAATTCACAGTAAAAGCAACCCAAGAATCTCAAACAAACAATCAATTAGAGTTAATTGCAACCAATTGAATCAATTGCACAATCAAAACCCTAATTCCCAAATAACCTGGATAAGAACTATGAATCTGAAAAATTCCGATTACACCACAGATTTTTTTGATTTTATTTCAATATTTTTCCCATAAAGATCACACTAAAAGAAGTCTAAACCTCAAATTTCAAAGCTTTCCGAGCTCAAACGAATCCAGAACAAAAATTACAACTTTCTGGTCGAAATTTTTTTTTATTTTTTTGATATTTTTTTGATATAACTACTAGTTATAAGGACCTCAAATCTGAAATTTCAAAGCAAACGGAGTTAAGATGAATTCGCTATCATTTTTCAAAGTTTCTGATTTTTTGATTTTCAAAAAAATGGATGAAGATGGATGAAAAACTTGATGATAGATGAATAGAAGGATAAATTTACTGATTGAAGATGATTAACCTATGCTCTGATTACCAATTGATACGAATCTAGTTGCAATCGATTCAAATCCACCTTTGAGAGAGACCCGCCAAAGATCAACTTGAATCACCAAGCTTCTAGACTGGTATGTCGACAATCTTCACTTAGTAAACCTCCTTCGTTCGTCGGCTTTAGATGAATAATTAGACCTGCAATTATCAACCTAAGATCACAGGATTTCACAAACAATTAAGCAATCACAACCTAATTTTTTGCTAGGACTATACAAGATTGAAGAACCATAAAGTATGCTCAAACTAGAACAATGAAGCTAAGATAATCAATTTGGGTGTATAAACCTCAATTTTATTAATTAACTCAACTTATGCTTACAAGAGGGGGTTGGTCCCTTTATATAGGCATAGGGTCAACGCATAACTCCCCTTAACCTCCTTGTAGGCGGTTTACACATAAAGGAAATAACAAGGAAATAGTCTACTCCTTGTTCTACTAAGAAAAGTAAATAACATAACTTAATTAAACAAGGATTGAACTTAGTCAAACAAGGCCCAACCCAATGTCTTCTAGACTAATTAAATAGCTAATCTAAGATAGAATTAAGGCCCATATGGCTAAATTACACAATGAGAGCCCTAATGATCATCGACTTCAAGTAAAGTGCATAACTTGGAATCGATTGGAATATTCCTAGAATCGATTGTAGTAGACATAGAATCGATCGGAATATTCTTGCTTCAAACCTCTTCAAGAGTCTTCAAGTCTTCAAGATGGGTTCGAACAAGACTTGTTAATGCATCTTTGAACTTCTTAGTTCTTGCTCTAGTCATCGGGCCTAAAGACATCTTCAATGGATCAAATGGCATCTTTGGCAACTCCTTGGTGCTTGAATCATCCTTTGCGCAACTCCTAGCATCTTCAAGCTTGTCCTTGGTGCTTTGCCGCATATGCTCATCATCTCCATGATCTCCATTGTGTTATTCAAGGCCATGATAAGACCTTGGCGCATCATCTTCTCTTATTTCTGTTTGCGTGCTCTGAGGCAAATCAAGGAGGTAATTCAGATTAATTTCTCAAAAGTTTAAGACAAGTATAATTGTTCATAGGTAAGATGTTCTTACCAAAGAAATTATTTGATGTTATCTTCCAAGTTTCAAATTCTGATTGAGATTGAATCAGGTACAACAAGAGGAGCAGATGAACATAACAAGAAAGAAGAGCATTAGTCTTTTCTTTTGTTTTAAACATATTATTTTTAAGTATTTTGAGTTGAACTCAGATTTGAAATTATGTTATTTTTAAGTCACATAAAAAATGACTTCAATTATTAGCTAAACTTAGCAAAACAAGTTAAGATAAATGAAACTTCAATATTTAGACAATTCTTATATAAGGAAGAAAAAAAAATCCATCTATTCATTAACGCGCAGTGACATGTCCAACTCATAGGTAAAATGACCATAGCAATCCACGTGTATGTAAAAAGACTAATGAATAAACATTGCTTTTCTTTCCCATGATGATGAAAGTATAAAAATATTTTCAGATATATATGAGGTTATGAACTTCAAAGGTGTTTGTCCTAAAGGTTAAGTTCGAGAGAACAAATTTAAGACTTCGACTTTAATTTTTTTTCTGCAAGAAATGGCTCAATTTTTGACATTAATTGATGGGAATTCTGCATAAAAGTTTATGTTATCATCCCTTACTTAGAGGTGCATATTTGAATAAAAGCAAATGGGTTTAGTACTACTCTTACAAATGTATATATTTATTGTTGTAGAGAAAGCAAAAAAAAATATGTGAAATTTTAAGTAAATGATAAGCTATAATTCAAGAAAAGTATGTAAAAATTCAATTCTAAATTGCAACCTAACAGACATAGTAAAATATATTTTTTTCTCTCAAAATAAATGATGAAGAAAAGAATGTAGATATTGATGGACCCGTGAAACTGATTCCAATTGACAACCAGCCGCCAGTGTAATATAAGAAACATAATTTCTAACTGAAAGAGAATAGAAGAAGAATTTTAATTTTACAATTATTGTATATAGTTATGATGTCAAATTAAGATTTTCATTTTATGTTATATATTGTTTCATTTGAAATCTAAAAAAAGTAATGAATTGTATGAAAATTAAATTAAATTCCAAATAACAAAAGCAAGAATTGAATCAAAAACTCAAACAAAGATGAAAACATTTAAAAAAATTAAAAAAAAACACATAGCATTCTTACATTAAAAAAAAACTCGCCGCGAAGCACGGGCCGAGAATACTAGTATATATATAGTCGCAATAATTATTGAACTTAAATTCCAAATTTGGCATTTTCTTAAACAAATGACAAGAAAGGAAAAAACAACAAAAAAGAAAAAACAAAGACATGGCTATATATATGTGGGAGAACTAGACCTGACAATTTTTGACACGACACGTTTATATGACAGGGAACGACATAGGTTTTACCGTGTTTGTTTTTGGCCTTAACGTGTTTTGTGTTTAATCATGTCAACACGATTAAGGGAAAACATGTTTCGTGTCATAATCGTATAAAACACGGCTAAAACGATGTGTTACACGGATAACACGTTTATGTGTTAATAGTACTTTACCATTGTGACCTTCTAAAAATAATTAAAGAAATCATTCCTATGATGTCATTTTATAAATTTTGCAGGGAGATTTTAGTAACTTTCAACTACTATAAAATGGGTAGTAACCCTAAATCCCTATCTTGTTCCTTTTTTCACCAGTCCGCCTCCCTTTTCTCTTCCTTGTTTTTCCCCTTGTTCCCCTTTTCAATTCCTAAACCCTGAATTGAAAATTCTTAATAGTAAATCCCTAACTTTTTTCTTTCTTCTGCTACCTCTTCTTAATTAGTTTCCCCTCCCTTCTTCCCTTCGGTCTGTTCTTGTTGTTGTCTTTAAAGGTCTGAAAGTATTTGGGGCTTTTTCTTTGTTGGATTTCGGTGGAAATTGGAATCTTAGTTTGCTCAAATTCTTCTATCTTTTACAGGTCAGTATAGATTTCATGAATTTACACTTAAGAATCTTAGTTTTGCTCATTGTCTTAGTTGAAACATGATTTAAATGCTATTAATATTAATTCTTCTTCTCCGGTTTTTATAAATGCAGGATCGGAGTTGAGTTTCTAGTCTAAGGTTAAACTGTATTTTTGTTTTAATTTCTGGTTTAATTGTGTAAAACCATTATTAGTTTCTGGATTTTTTTTTTTTTTATCAATGTAAGTCATTTTGCTCATTGTCAGATTGCCATTCTATATATAAACATGTTTTTATCTTTATACAAATCATTGTGAGTTGCAGTTTATTAATTTTTCTTATAAGCTGTGTTCGTATAAGAATATTTGTAAATTTATTAATAAAATTATTAATTTTGGCTTTAAGTTGCTTTATTAATTTCGGATCAGAAAAGGAAATTAATCAATTTGTGTTTATTCGTGTTAAAACGTTTAAATCGTGTTGTGTGGTGTTTTTGGTTACACGCTTAAAAAAAGTGTGTTTAGTCATTTCGTATTGAGTACATGCCTAATAAACAGGTATCATAAACGTTTTTAATACCATGACATGATTAGTTATTCGTGTTTGTGTTGTGTTTGGCAGGGCTGTGCAATCGGTCGGTTTTAGTTTTTCGAGTCGGTTTTTCAATTTAACCTACTTAACCGAAATATATTTATAGCAACCGAAATCAACCCGAGGACACCTGCGAACCGAGGAAAACCGAAGGTAATCGGGTGTGTCGATTTCGGGTTGAAACCGCCACACAAAACATCCCTTGCAAATTACATTCATTGGTGAATAATTGTGAAATAAATAAAAAAGAAAGACCCCTGGTGATTAATCACAGAAAGACCTTATGAGGGGATGATGAATCTGAGGCTGAGGCTTGTCGTCAACCGGTCTTCTAACATTTACCTGATTGCCGATATCTCCCAACGCAGTGACGTAACGGCTCCTCCCATCTCCTCCACCGATCTTCTTTGTCTGCCTATCAACTACTCCTTCACCTCTGACTTGCTGTTGAACAATGGGTCTTGAAGCCAATTTCTGATTCCTTTCTTCTGCTCTTCTTTTCTGTAGATTTCTCCTAAAGGTCAATTGGAGATTGAAGGGAAAAAGGGAAAGGGAAAAGGGAAATTTGATTTCCTGTTGAAGCCGAGGAGAGAGAAGAAGAAAGGGAAAAAAAGGGTTTATCGTCTCTTTGATTTAATAACATATATATATAGGGTTATTATACCATACACCGGCGGTGGAAATGAAAGACTCCACAAGCGGGTCTAGTTGCTTGACATGTGTCCCTTCTTAAATATTCCCTTAACTCTGTTAAAGCTCTATAAACCTAACGGAGTTTGTTTAATTTTAAGTTGCCGTTTGCCGTTTATATGTTCCAAGACTTTCAGCCAAAAATTCCAATTTTTTTTTCTCGTGATTTACCCAAAAAATCAATCCTCAATTTTGGTGGTGCTATACGACTCCAGTCTCCAACTTCACAAATTTTCAAATTCAATCGCAAAATCCTTCATAGGTATGGCTGAGTTTTCTTTTCCTTTTACTATTTTGAGTTATTTTGTATATAAGAAGGCATCAGGTTATTCTAGGCTTTGAGTGGAAACCTAAACCAAATGATGAAAATGAAAGATGAAAATCAAATGATGGGCATATGAATGGAAGTAAAGAAGTTTCTTTGCCTTCTGTAGTTTTTGGCGACTAAGTCAACCGGTCAGGTCCGATTTGTCACAAATGTTTTATTGCACATGCCTAATAATTTCTCAACTTGTTCATGCTTGTGCCATTCCTGACGAAGTTAAGCCTCCTCATTATTTCTTTGCATGACTAAAAGGGTTGTGTTCGTCTATTGTTGAAGTCATCTTCGTAGGCAGGTTAGGATGATCAACAGTAACTGATAATAGTCTTAAAAAAAGAGTATTCAATTTTACTTTTAAATAGTATTTAATGTCAATTCAATTTTACTTTATGGCCTTTTGAAACAGTTAGACTAAAATCTGGTTCCCAATTTTTTACTTTCAAACGTTTGAAACTGAGTATAAGAAATGCTAACATTGGTAATTGCAAACGACTAGTTTGATGATCTTTGGGGCCATTAGCTTTGATCTATGGATTTTACAACATAATTTCCAGCTTTTTACCAGTTTTCAGATATTGATTTCTTTCATGGTAGAAGTAAGATTCTAGCCAATTAGTGTTGAACAAGTTAACATGAATAAATATTCATGGGATCTAATTTCACAGATTGTATTGGAGCATTCTATAGAATACAAACAGAGGCATTAAGATTTCTACTGATAAAAACATTCCCTCCCCACACAAAAGTACATCTCCTTGCTAATTAGGCAAAGATATGATCATCAATTTTTAACTCTTGTTAAGGGTTTTCTCCTTGTTTGTGTCTCACTTGGGGGTCAAAGCCTGAAACAGACACATAAATTTTAACAGTCAGTCCAAACCTAAGATCAAAAATATAAATCATCAATTTTCAAGGAAATGGAAAATTGCTAGTAATAATTGTTATAAGATGACTTCATCTCAGAATCCATGTTCTTCTTCCACAAGACAAAAGTGGTCATTTAAGGGTAACACCACCACATTTTTTATAATTGCACGTTCAAACTTCAATCTCTTTTCTCTATCTTATTACTGATAAAAAAACATAGCAGCTGAGCAGAGCGGAGCTAAGCTTTTGCGGCTTCCTGTCTTCTGAGACAGGAACTTGACCTTGAATTTTGTTTCTTTAAGTAGTTTTTTAGTTAATTATTCTTTTATTTTTTCAGATTCATGGAGAATACTTCAGAGAAAAATGTTAATTTGGAGGAAATAGCAGAATTTGAAGATGATGAGGTCAATAGCATGGAAGAAAAGGAAGTCCTCGAAGGTGAAGATGCAGCACATCATGTTATTGAAGATTCCATTATTGAGGGATTACCAGAGCCTTATGTTGGCATGGAGTTTGAGTCTCCAGATGATGCTCAGGAGTATTATAACAAGTACGCGAGATTCAAAGGCTTTGGTACACGTAGAAATCGCCTTATGAGATCAAGATCTAATCAAGCAATCATTGGTCAAGAATTTGTTTGTTCAAAAGAAGGTGTTCGAGCAAAAAAATATGTGAATAGGGAAGATAGAATTAAAAAATCAATACCTGATGAGACTAGGGAAAGTTGCAAGGCCATGCTTCGAATATCCAAGAAAGAAGAACAAGAGTGGGTCATCTCAAGATTTCATGCAGCACACAATCATGAGCTAGCTACACCCAAGAGTACTCCATTAATTCGGTCACATAGAAAACGAAGCAGAGTTCAAAAAGATCTCATGGATGTTCTTGCTGACTCTGGTGTTCGCCCAAGTAAGATATTTTCTGTTTTATCACACGAATCTGGTGGACTTAATAATCTTAATATGACTGATCGTGATGTCTTTAATTACTTAAGTCTTAAACGACAAAAACAGATTGAGAAGGGAGATGCTCAAGTAATGTTAGATTACTTTCATAATTGTCAATCAAAAAATCCTGGCTTCTTTTATTCAATTCAAACTGATGTTGATGGTCGCCTTGCTAATTGTTTTTGGGTAGATGCAAGATCTAGGATGGCTTATAAACATTTTGGTGATGTTGTAGCATTTGATCCTACTTATTTAACAAATAAGTATAAGATGCCTTTTGTCCCATTTGCTGGTGTAAATCATCACTTTCAGTCTGTTTTATTTGGATGTGCTTTGTTGTGGGATGAAACTGAACAATCATTTATTTGGTTGTTGAGAACTTGGCTTGAAGCTATGGATAATTGTCCCCCAAAACAGTTATCACTGATCAAGATGGATCAATAACTAGTGCAATCGCTAAAGTTCTGCCGAATACTACTCATCACTTCTGCATGTGGCATATTGAGAAGAAATTTCCTGAAAATCTGAGTCAAGTATACCATCAGAATGCTGATTTCAAAAAAGAGTTCAACAACTGCATTCACAACACAGTCACACGCGATGATTTTGAAGATGCTTGGATGAAAGTCATTCAGAAATATAAATTGCAAGGTTATTCATGGCTCAACCAAATTTACTCTATTCGTGAGAAATGGGTGCCAGCCTTTTTACGTGCAGGTTTTTTTGCAGGAATGTCAACAACTCAAAGAAGTGAAAGTTTGAATAAATTTTTCAAAGATTATGTTAATGCTAGTACTCCAGTAAGTAAGTTTGTTTTGAAATTTGAAGAGGCATTGGAAAACCGGTATGCCAAGGAACGGGAAAAAAATTTACAAAACCATGGACTCGAAACCTGTTTTGAAGACATTGTACTCTATGGAAGCTGAGGCATCTCAAATATACACTCGAAAGCTGTTCAGAATGTTTCAAGATGAGTTGGTTCATACTCAAGAATATGTTGCTGATCGAGTTAATGTCGATGGAGATTCAAAAACCGATGGGATTCAAAAACCAATGGGGATTCAAAAACATACAAGGTGCATGAGATTAACAAGGAAAAGCCTGTGTATTTGGTAACTTTTGATGCAACACTTAATGAAGTTGAATGCAATTGCCACAAGTTTGAATTTATGGGTATCTTATGTCGACATGCTCTGACAATTTTCATTAAGAAAAGGGTATTTGCATTGCCTCAACGGTACATCTTATCAAGGTGGACAAGAAATGCAAAGACAAATGGCACTGTAGACCTTTTACGGGATACCCTTGTTAAAAACACCAGCGAGTCATCTACATTGTGGTTCAACAGTGTGATGTTACACTCTCTTGCACTTTCTGAAAAGGCAACAAGATCGAGTAAGCATTATGATCATGCAATTTGTGGGATTAAAAATTTGTGTGCGGAGCTGGATAGTTTGGCCATTGATAAAAAAGTTGATGAAGATATTGCTGATTCTAAAGCTCTTGATACAAAAGATGAGGGTAATACTTCATGTAATATTATTACCTTACGAGATCCTGCACATGTTGTCACTAAAGGACGTCCTCCATCAGTGAGGAAAAAGGGAAGTCTTGAAAAAATCAATAAAAAGAGTAAGACATGATCGATTTGTAAGCGCAAAGGTCATACAAAAGTTACTTGCGCTAAGCATCAAGTGTCGAAGTAAGTAACTAGATGACTTTGATTTTATCACTTTCAACTTATGTAAAATTAAGTTTTTATTTTATTTTATGCATATTGCAGCAATCAATCGGATCCACACACTATCAATGCGACTGAACCTCAATCTTCTAATCAATCTACGGTATGTTAATCAATCATTCATTCGTATAGGATGTGATGCCAAGATGCTTTCAAGTTATTTCTTTTGTCTTTAATTTGCATTTTTTTTGGTTATTCAGGATGTGATGCCAGATGCTTGCAAAACAACGTGAATTTGAATTCGAAGTCAGCATACTTGAGGATGAAGTGAATCACTTTGATGGCATCATATATGATTTTTATTTCGTTCCATTAATTAAACATTATTTGAGAGACCATTGTACTATTCTATTATTAAGTTCATGTCATCAAATTTTGTACATTAATTAAACATTATTTGAGAGACCATTGTACTATTCTATTATTAAGTTCATGTCATCAAATTTTGATATTAATAAACATTAGAGAGACCATTGTACTATTCTATTATTAAGTTCATGCATCAAATTTTGAATTCGAAGTCAGCATATTTGGTTTCCTATTGTTGTGGTTGAGAACTAGTTCTACAGGGGAATAATCCCATACTTCCAAAGATGCAATACCAACAATTTTTCATTTTAATGGGATGACATTACATACTAATTGGTAAAACAAATGTTGTATATGAGCTAGAAAGCTAATGTAGACTTTTCTCATTCATTCTTTACTTTGGCTTGGCTATTAATGTCCACTTGAAACTGCAATGTAAAAGCTACAAATGCCATGTACTCAAATACCATCATCCAAAATATAAGCAAAATAAGTTTGTTAATTTAATGGTACTATACATTGCAAGAGAAAATTTTCTATCATTGTTTATTTGAATATCTAATTATACATCAGTGGAAAGTATTACAATTTCTGCTAGCCTCTGAAGAGGTTCAACTAGCCTGCACAAAAGTGATAGTACTTTCTCAATTCCAAATACAGTAAAGAGTAACAGTCATTGAAGGTGGATGCCAGGGCCTGTTGTCATTTCTAGAGGAGGGGCTGCTACCAGATAATCTCAAATCATTGTGCATCACTCGGCTTCCAGATCTCGAAATGTCTTCTCAAGACGACGGATTGTTCTTTACTGAATCAAAGCTTCAAAAGAGGAAAGGAAAGGAGTGGTCCAAGATAGGTCATATTCCTTCAATCTATCTTGATGATGTAAGAATTTCTTTAGAAGAGTACTTGCACAATTCAATCAACCTTAGACATGTTAGCTTGTGTGAGGATATAATACCTGAGTATCACCATATATAAATCTTTTAACTAGTAGTAATAGAAGAGAGCAGCCAAGGAAAAGATTTCCAATACAAGAATCAAACTTATTAATCTCCTTTTCCTGACAAATAGATCAAGAAATGATTATTTCTTTCAAATTTTGCAGATTCCCATAACATTAGACTAATGGACAAAATCCCTCTTTACATCAGCTTGGCCAAAGCCAATTAAAATTTGGATAATGCAAATGCAACAAGCTATATATCCCACTCTTAGAAAGTAAGTCATATAATTAAGAGAAGGGAATATGTCGGGGACTAACAATTTTTGCTTCTCAAACTTTGATTTCATCATGGATCAAATTTGGATTCAAATGCAACAAGCAATATCCCACTCCCAAAAAGTTAGTCATATAATTAAGAGAAAAGACTATATTGGGGACTAATCCAAAGTCCAGACAATTTTTGCTTCTCAAAATCTTGATTTCTTCATGGATCAAATAAAATACCAACTTTTAGTAGAGTTTATTGAACTATAATTCAATACGAACAGGAATACAACATATATAAGGACATAGCCCTTTTATTTTTAGGTAAATTTTTGAAGCATATGCTAAAAGTTAATAACATTAAAATCAACCTTAGACATGTTATCGACTAATTATTAATGTTCTTGCATTGCCAGGCTAGTAGTGGTTGATACTTGAAACAAAATTGCCTGTGGTATTTTCAATCTGGGGCTAATTCATCAAATTGTTCTGATCAAATATTGTTTGTGAAATAATTGAAAGGGAAATTTCAGTTTTTTGTCACATACCTCTTAGTGTCTCCCAAGGGTAGATTATACCGTCGTCATCTTGGTCGAAGAAGGCAGCATGCTACTGAAGCACAGACATGTTGCGATGCTTGTGACCACATGTTCCATTCACATTATCCACATTAGGTGCAGCCATAACTCGAGGCAAGTCAAAAAAAGGAAAAAAAAACAGAAAAGAATAGTTGTTAAATCTACAATGTTGACATCCACATTCTTGAAAACATCTCAAAGATTCTTAAAATCATTTCTAATTAGTTTTCAGTTTCACATTTGACAACACTAGTAAGATTCAAGCTCTAAATTCTTCCATATCAAGTTATTGATTCTTCAACATTCTGATCTACAAGCTATGCAGAAATTTTTGGTGACAGAAACTTTCCAAGGCATACCATGCCTTGAAATTTACAATGTCCATCAGAAAAATAATTAACGCTGCTCAACCAATTATGAAGATATTGGCAAGGACTAACACACCTAATAGACTTCAAAACTGTACCAAAAAACAAAATCAGAGAAGCTAACAGAACAATAAAAATCCTATTTGAAAAACCCAAACATCAAAATAGCTGAATCCATTTCAAAAAATTAGATCTGTCAATCAATTAAGAATTCCCTCTTTCGAAAGTAGGGCACAAACTAGGTGGAGAAAAGGAAGATTAACGATGGAAAGGTCTCAAACGGAAAAGAAACTTAGCCATACCTGTGAAGGATTTTGCGATTGAATTTGCAAACCTGTGAAGTTGGAGACTGGAGTCGTATAGCACCACCAAAATTGAGGATTGATTTTTTGGGTAAATCACGAGAAAAAAAATTGGAATTTTTGGTTGAAAGTCTTGGAACGTATAAACGGCAAACGGCAACTTAAAATTAAACAAACTCCGTTAGGTTTATAGAGCTTTAACAGAGTTAAGGGAATATTTAAGAAGGGACACTTGTCAAGCAACTAGACCCGCTTGTGGAGTCTTTCATTTCCACCGCCGGTGTATGGTATAATAACCCTATATATATTCAGTTTTATTTAATATATATAATATATTATATATATAATATGTAAAAATTAAATTTAAATTAACTAAACCCTATCCCTATATGTTACATATATAAAACGGTGTAGTTTTAATTGTCGGTTTCTCGGATCGGTTTCGGTTTCCATCACCATACCGACAATCGACCCGCTAACCCGAATAAACCGCAAAACCGATTGACTAGTTTCGATTCAACCGATTTTGGGTCGGTTTTGGTCGGGTCAATTGGTTGACCCAAAACTTGCACACCCTTAGTGTTTGGCCATATACTCCTAAATTATGCACATTAATACGACACGATACATGACACGAAACACGAATTGTCGAGTCTAAGAAAACAGAGGCTCCATTTCTAGATTTTAAAGTATTGCCCATTAGGCCAATAGATAGGAAAATTTTATTGAATAATAATAAAGGAAAATTTTATTGAATAATAATAAAGAGGAGTAGAAAAAAAATGTGCAGAATATTAAAATTTGAAACCACAATCAAATCAATCCTACCAAGCGGTCCCCAAAACAATCGCATTGGTTAGGTAGGTTTGGGCTAAGCAGCTACACCCACCATTTTTCTTCCGTAGATTCTCTCTCTGTTTTTCTTTTCCCTCGTTTAATAATTAAAATTAATTACTCCATATTTAAGAGAAAGAGAAGAAAGAGAAAAATAATTGGCACCAAAATAAGAAAAGCAAAATAAATGAATAAATAAAAAAAAAAATCGACCCTCTCAATCTTCAAACGTCGGATGGGGAAAAAAAAATCTTCAAACGTCGCATTTTCTTTCAGCTTCTCATTTTGGACCATCACGCAGCAAAGCAACACTTTTCTGCCAAATATGCCCCTATATTCCGCCAACAAGTCAACAACATGAAAATTGAAAAGCATTTCTTTTTCGAAAGAAAATATATCGATATATCTGAAAAATAAAATATCTCTCTCTCGGCCGTATTACAATTGAACGGCCAGATTCCTCTCCATGGAACAATTTAATATTGAAAGAATCCGGGCCGTTAAAATGACTTTGACCACTGTACTATCACTTGCAGAATGTTTTATTTGCTCAATAGTTAAGTCAATAGTATATATACTATATATTATTTTTGTCCCCTATGAAAATTACTAACAAGCCCTTTCAACTTTTAACCTAATGTCACCTTATCGCCCCATTTTGGTAATTTCTCACATCTAACATATTAATTTAAAACTCCTCCTTAATCATCCATTATACTATATATCTAATTAATAGCTAATTAATATCTAATTAATAGTTAATTAATAATGAATAAATTCAATATGATTAAAAGGGAATAATAGCTAATTAATACCTAATTATTCCCCTTCATCCTCATTTTTTTGATTATATTATTTTTGTCCCATATGGAAATTACTAATAAGCCCTTTCAACTTTTAACCTGGTGCCACCTTATCGCCCCATTTTGGTAATTTCTCACATCTAACATATATTAATTTAAAACCCTCCTTAATCATCCATTATACTATATCTAATTAATATCTAATTAATAGTTAATTAATAATGAATAAATTCAATA